>JAVTVY010056272.1:0-31771 GCA_036873755.1 Hanleya hanleyi | reverse complement strand
GGCTTTAGCGGACTTTCCTTTTCCGCGGCCTCGATTAAATCGGCCACCCCCCCCTCCTCTCGAATTTCCGCCCGATTGTTTCGATGAGGAGGCCGCAAACTTTTTGGGCCCAAAAGTCCCAGAAGAGTTCTCAGTCGAGACTTTCTTAGACTGCGAGGAAGATGAAGCAGCAGCAGCAGGAGCTGATCGCTTCCTCTGAGGCGCAAAATAAGTATGCGTGGTCCTGGCAGCGGACATTTCATTCTGTAATACCGGAAGCACGCCGGCAAACAGAAGTCCTGAGGCGGGGGACTGCTCCCTTAAAGCGGTCCTCACACTGTCTGGGGTGTACGTAGGCAGGGCCTGAGACAATGTGTGACGTCTAAGGTGCACGAACATGGCTGACAAATAGGCAGATGAGGCCATTAAATCAGCGTCCGCGCGCGCAGCTGCCGTCAGGAAGTCCTTCATCAGGGTAACATCTTCAACCGGAATAGGAACATAACCAGTTGAAGACGTTTCAGGAATGCGATTCAAAATCGATCGAATAGCAAAAAGGAACCAATCGAGGTCAGAGGAAATCGCAATCCCTTGTCTAGATGTGTCTTCCAGGGTACACATCTGACGTATGGAAAGAGGAATGTCTTTCTTGGGCGGAGTAGCCCCTATGAACTGCTCGAACTCCGGTTCCTGGACCGCAGCTCGGCTATGCCAGGGAGAGCCATGTACTTGGTAGGCCCGGAAAGTAGGCCTCTCCAACGGGAAAGCTCCTTTAGAACGCTTAAATAACGATCTAGGTTGAAGAAGACTCTGCCTCTCATCCTGAGTCCGAGGAAGAGCAAAGGCATCCCGCATACGGTCAGCACATTCAATAACGGCTCTGGAGGGCGGGAGAGATGTGCGATGCGTAGGCTCCGGCCGGAGGTCCGACATCGCAGTCACTCTCCTCGAGTCCAAAACTGGCGGTGGGGGCATATCCGGAAACATTTCGTACAAGCGAGCCAAAGTCTGTGCATAATTGGCCGTTGACGAATCCGGATCAGTGTAAAAGAGCGACGCGTCTTCTTCCGTTCCCGGCTCCGCATTCCTCACTGTCACATTAAGGTCAGTAGAAGGAAACCTAGGCACAAATGCGGGAGGTGCAGGAATACCAGCTACCGAGAGATCCAGTGGCAGCGTAGCACGGGAAGGAGAAGGCGGACGTCTCGATGACACGAGGCGAGGTTGATAGCCAGCCCATCGCGGTACTGGTGATGGAGGCGGTGGAGGCGGCATCAACATATCTCTTTGTAATGCTGCAAAATCAGCTGACAATCTATTCATCCTATTAGACAGGTCGGCAGAAATAGTTGTCACTGGAGTCTGGTACTGCCGGACAGAAGCAGGAAGAAGTGGAGTACCAGATGCAGCAGTATATTGAGACATCGCCGGCCTAGCTGGGTATCTAGGCAAGTACGGGTGTGCAACCTTAACTTCACGTCTCGGAACAGAAGCGTGATATGGCATAGAACGCCTCACGGGTCTGGGTGAAGGAGACCGGAAGTAGGCACCCGATGTACCGGAAGTCAAGTGTGACGTCATGAAAGAAGGGGAAGATGACATCACACGACGAGGTACATCATGCGGTCGAGCAACAGAAGCTACGGAAGGGTATGATGCGGGCCTATATACTGCGGGGCGAACCGGAAGCGGAGAGTACGCAGGAGCAGTATGCAAATTAGGCAACCTGTTATACATAGACGGCATAACAGTAGCATCACACGTAGTAGCCAGCCTATAGTAGGCCGTAGTTGCCGCCATAGACGGAGCATGCGCAGATGCAGCAGGCTCGTAATACAACGATGATACCTGGGAGTGAGCAGATCCCATATGGTATGACGTTGCAGGTTGCATACGACTGTCCGATAAAATCGGACGAGACGTAGGTCGATATTGTATATCAGATGGAGCATAAGTAATGGTAGGTTGCGCCAATGCTGCAGTACCAATACTTTGCATGCATCTATCCACAGTGGCAGGGATAGATGCAGATTGATATAGAATATCACTAGATGCACAAGTAAAAGTAGGTTGCGCCAATGCTGCAGTACTAATACTTGACGAAACTACCGGCATGTAGCAAGATACATTAGGGTAATCCGAGTGCATATATCTATCCACAGAGACTGGGATAGACGCAGACCGTGCGGGTCTACGATAATCCAGTCCCGATATGACAGACTGTGAAGGTCCTGACTTTATCAGATGAACAGGCGCCCTCGATAAATTCGGCACGTTCCTTAATAGGGAACGGCTATAGTCTACATAATCGGGGACTGGATTATTACCAACAGAAGTGTACGTAGATGCAGCAGTCGTCGGAAACGAACTGTGCTGAATGGTTGTTAATTTACGTAATGACGGATCCTTGACCGGGACATTAGTCACAAACTCCGAACTTACCATTCCGTATTGAGAGCCCGATGTCGGAAAAGACGTCGTGGTTGAAGGGTCCAAGGTGGCCGTCAAGGTGAAGGTCGTCTGATTGTTGACATGACGACCGCCATCTTGTTCCCCCAACCCGGCCGTAACAATATCGGAAATAGTGGGTGGTGGAGACACATTAACAACCTCCGGAGAATTAGCGCGATCCGAAAGAGCCGAAACAGAATTCGCAACGGACATTACTACCGAGCCTTGTATCTCCGACCCATTCCCGAAAGACTGAGGCGGAGATACGACCAAATTCTCGGCCCCGGAAAAGCCGGGCGGCGGCATAATTTCACCAGCATATGAGCCGACAAGATACTCCTGAAATATATTGTCGGGCCACGATTCACATTCATCACACTTTGCGTACTGGTCGCACCAAACCCCCCGGCACGGTGGACAGGCGGAATGGGGATCCGTAGTCGGTTTGGACTTCTCACAAACAATACAGAAAACGGACGCCATGTTGGTTTTATTTGATTCTCTTTTAGATACTCCCTGATGCGTTGACGAAATCCAGGCCAGTAATCACACAGAATCACAGTAAATCCCACGTATACAACAGGTAAATATCCCAGGTAAACAGCCAAGGTAAATATCCAGGTAAAGACGTAGGTAATCCGAGGTAATCCAATGTAGAAGTTTAACTTTTTTCCAAGACACAAAGAACAACGACTCCTCCACTACGAGTTGCAATGGGAAGAAGGAAGTGACGTGGTCGGTCACATGGGATCTGGGTACTCGCGCATGGGCATTGGGGCAGTACAGGGACTATTTTTATTCTGTGGTAATATGTTACAATTAGGCAATCGCGTAAGAACACGATAGCAAAAGTATGTGAAGGTAAGTTTAACAGCGCAAGAAATGCAGCTTATCAGATACCTATATGGTCAGGGTTACTGGATATGAAATATCTTTGAGATTGTTCAGTTTATTGAGGTCACAGAGCTTTTTAAAGACATGCATTGTTGCAGCCTCATCACTGAGGTCACTGTGGTACAATTCTGCCAGATGAAATTTTCCACAGAGAACTAGTTCAATCACACTGACCTACTTGGCAATAAATAGGGTAGTGGCCACTCTGTTGCACCAGAGTGCTATATTACTGTCAGATGTTACAAGCTGCTCGAGCTGGCTGCATGTATTCCACCTCATTTTGGTGTCACAGGAGTCACAAAAGTGAGTCTAATTGTTTTGTTCTCTAAGACCTATCTCATCCACAGATAAACAGTTTATGTTTATAAATCATCTATTATAACTTCAACTAAAACCTGGTTAATATTAAATCTAAGTGTATTATATTTGCTAGAAAATCTTCTTAAAAGGCTGTCACGGGAGTCACAGTTTCTTTGTCACGGGAGTCACACTGTACAGGCTTTGCCATCTAGCAAACTAATTAATGTGTTAATTTTGTTTTTTTTTGCACATCGGTTATTTTATTATTACTTTCTTCATATAGTTGATCCAAAATGCCACTAGTAACTACAGAAAGGCAGAGAAAGAGGAGGGAGAAGTTAAAATCAAACCATGCTGCATTTGCTGTTTATAAACAAAAGTGTAGACAGTACTTGATTCAGTTGAATAAGTATAAGGCAACAAAGAGAAGGGAATTCACAAAATTAATTGAAGATAAAGCAAAACATCTAGAGAAGAAAAGGCTGTTTGACAGGGATCAACAGTGGAAATGCAGAGAAAAGAAACGGTTACTATCAACTCCCACTAGTGAAAATAGTTCAAGAGCATATTTAGCAAAGCATTCCTTGATTAGGGCTACCAACCGGGAGAAGAGTCCAATTTTCAAGTTAGAATTTTCTTCCTTGAATAAAGTAATAATATAGTAACAGATGTGCAGAAAAATAAATTAAAACATTAATTAGTTTGCTGGATAACAAAGCCAGTGCAGTGCGACTCCCATGACAAAGAAACTATGACTCCCTTGACAGCCTTTTAAGAAGATTTTCTACCAAATATACATGTAATACAGTTAGGTTATGATAGATGATTTAAAAACATAAACTGTTTATCTGTGGATGAGATAGGTCTTGGAGAACAAACAACTATACTCACATTTGTGACTCCCGTGACATCAAAATGCAGACAGCTCGAGCAGCTTGTAACATGACATTGTAGCACTGCTGCAACGGAGTGGCCACTAACATATTTTTTGCTAAGTATGTCAGTGTGATTGAACTAGTTCTGAACTGTATTTCTGAAATAGACACCAATCCCGGATGGAAACTAACTCTACAGTTTGAATTCAGTATCGAGTTGTGTTTTGGTTTTTAATTGATCTTTTTACGAGGAACTGGGCAAATGTTAGCTGTATGAAAGAGACCTTGCGCTTCAACTGATCTGGTTTTGTATTATTTCTGTTTTCTTATGAATAAAATAATGTAAGAAATATTTTATGTAAGTTGTTTCATGATAAAGGTGCTACTTGTCACGGGAGTCACATTTTTCTGTCACGGGAGTCACGCAATTTCATTGATCTGTAAGACCATGCGGTTCTTCTTTGTTTATAAATTTAATTTATTTATAAATCTTGAAACCTTCAAGTAGATTACAGTGTGGACCAACGCCGCATATCTTATCTGGAAGGCTACAACAAGAACAAAATGGGAAGGCAGTCAATCTTTTTTTGATCGCAGCTGTCATGGGAGTCACGTTTTTCTTTTTCAATTTTTTCTTTGAAGTTGTAACTGAATTGGAATTTTTTTTTATTCAAAATAGTGACCGCTCATTACTCTCTAGAATAAGTAAATAACACTGCATATTAGTTTTAGAATTTGGAAGCTATAGCATTAAACAAGCGAATAAATGAGTAGCGATGTCACGGGAGTCACCATGGAATGGCTGTTCTCTAAAATTATGACTCGAAACACGTCGGCGCGAGAAAACGCGCGGTAAACACTGGTTTGTTCAAATTGCAAACCTAAACACGTGATCGATCAAATCGACTCCTATCGCACGAGCTGTCCATGCAACGATCACTGTCGAGTGAAGTGTCGAACACGAACAGAGGCATCGAGTCCATAGTGAACTAGAGCCTATAGGCTTTGGTATGTAATCTACTACTGGATCTGCTCATAAGATTGTTTATATTAGTGGATCATTCTGTTCCTTGGTATTTACGAAATTCAGGGAATATTGCAAATATGGAGAAGAGAAACTTTAGAAAGATAGAATCATCACAAGGGACCAAACTAGAATGTCTACAAAAGACTGACCGAAGTGTCGGGTAATGAGCCTGAGCCCTTACCTACACTGAACATGGGTCTCGAACTTGATCTCCATCCTGTCATATTGGCCCAATATAATTCTATCGGGTTGTGCAACTTTGTTGCCATGTAACTACGCGCATACAACGCCATGTCCGTTTACAACACGTGCTAGAAAATAATTATCTTTTGTCAGCGATAGTTTATATATTTTGACCAACCTCTTGTCGAGACCTATAGTAAAGGCGAAATTTCCATTATGACGATGCTGTATTAGCATAGGAATAAAAGACAGCCTGTATAGCATCTGAACATAGACCAGTGGTTTATAAATACTGGGTAGATTAATAATTTTGCTTTGAAGTTTTTTGATCATCATGACCGAGGTCATTAACAGACGAAGAGAGTTATCCTGTGCGAAGGTGGTTGCTGTGTCGTATAAAAAAGTGGCATGACTTGGTCTCATATGTCGAAATTGTCAGGTTTCGATCGGGTTACAGATGAAATATACAACTTTTGGCTTTAAAGGAAACGGAGGAGTGAATTTACCATAGCGAATTTGAGGTAAATGAATACGGATGGATTTCGGTTTACCAATTCAGGACCACAGGCTTCACCTCCCATCCAGCTGGAGTGTAATAATGCAGCGAAATCATGTGTCTCAGTTTATATATTCATGCATGTGCAGATATCCAGTGACAGTAATTGAGTCAAGGCCTCGTTTGAGAGAAATAAAGTATAAGTAGATCTTTTGCAACATCTGCAGAAATGAAACACAGCTGTATTTTAATGAAGATCCATCAATATAAGAATATATAAAAATATTTTTCAGATGGGAACAACACTGGTACATAAATTGAATGAGCAGCAATGCTGTTAATAATACTTGGCAGTGTTATCCACAGGTGTTTGTCAGCTGAACTATCTGGGGGTTATGGTCAACAATAAACAACACAAGGTGAATCACTCCCCCTCGACCTCCGACATAATCTGTGTACATTTTTACAGAAATCTGTTTAACTCTTTATTTCGCATCCTAATTCATTCAATAATAGAGACTTGTGCATGCTGTCACCCAAAGATTCTTATAATCTGTAAAATATGGGCCATAAATCATCCAAAGACGCTGAATTTTAGCAACCTTACAAATACTGTTACATTTTCAGCAGAACTTGGCAAAGTCTGTTTTACTGCAGTTCAGCGCTCAAGGTGCGACTTGACGCTGATTGGTCAATAAGTCGAACAACAACAACAACAACAACAACAACAACAACACGTGTGAATTAAAACACAGGGCACTTTTGTTGCTCTGGCGTGTGACTGTGTTTGATAAAAAGGGAATTTCCCTTGAAATATAGGTTTTCGAGTTGTTTTATTGACCAATCAGCGTCAAACGTGGCCTAATCCGGGACCACATGGAAATGCAGGGGCAAAGTTTCGTGAAATCAGGGGCATTGACTAATAAATACGTCCAGGGTTTAAAAACAAAAAAATCAGTAAAAAAAAAATCCTATCAAATGTTGACTTGCCTAACATTTTGGAATTCCATTTCAGTTTTCCATGACCTGCAACAAAATTCAACCCGACACGAAATTCCATTACTTTCAAGACTTTTCTCTGGAAAATGTGGCTTTCACTCGGCATTGAAATGACGTCATCAGAAGTATCAGCTGACTTTGTGACCATACTGTATGTATAGAATGGATGCTGCCTTGGTCATGGTGCCCAAGGCCAAAAAATGATGTGCATTTCTTCATTGAGTTGATTCATATTTCGTTAATGTTTTCATAATTGAAGATAGAGACAGAGTGCCGGAATTGACTGGAAGAAATCTTTGGACTGTTTGAAGAACTGGGGAGATAATATTCATAATTTTAGCTAAGAATCCATTCATCCATCATGACAATGGCAACTTTTAGTACTCTTAGTAATAATCACATACAAAGTTTTGTCTATAGAGATGAAAGATATATATTTATAGATTTTGAAATTTATAGATTTTAAAATTTGGGAAAACAGCGAAAATATTACACCATTTCACCTTCAAAAATGGCCGCCGCCTGACAGAATCTAGTCACAATTCCAGACACCTTTAACTCTCCCGTAAATTCAAATATGACAAGCTATATGCTGTTTTATATCATATCGTACTTGATTTGTGGAGAACTCAATTGTGCTTTAATTTGTTTACATGTAAACATTTCATTTAAAAACCAGCTGCTATGCCTATTTTCACGATCCGCCATTTTCCTGTTTGGTTCTACACAAGTGGGGCTTGAGCAGAGAAGCGGGGGCTGACCTAATCTCAGACATGACCATAATAACATTGCATTACAGACAACTCAAAGGTTGGTAATTCTCATATCAGTCAAGGGAGATAATACAGCATAAAAAAATGTGAGCTCATCAGAAACAAAAGGTTTTTTTTGCCTAATTACAGGATTCAACTGACCATACATTATGTATCTTGATTAACCAGACACAAGGGTCAGATCAGATACCATACCAGTACATGTATAATTAGCAAAGCAATGTACCATACATATGCTAATTAATGTAACAAGTAAGAGACAGTCTTTTGTATTAACCATTAGATAAGATTACCCTGATAATCAAATTGTAAAACTTTTCTAAACAACGTTTTTACACCCTGGAAACTCACGGTCTTATCAAACCTGCCCTCCTGGTGCCGAGGGTGATATCATGTAGGGTATATTCAAAGGCGGCGATTTTGAAGGGAGATGGGTATTAGTGTCATTTAAAGGTTCATAAAGGATAGACCCACCAGGTACATGTATGTAATATGTCTATAATAATTTCTTTATTTCAATGAAATATTGTCATGGTTTCCTGGTAATAAAATATGATTGAAACATCTCAGAGCACAGGCATCGGAAGTGGTACGACCTTATGAGGCGGGGGGGGGGGGGCTACTATAATAGCCTGGGCCCCGGAAGCTCCTGGGATCTAGATCCCCGGAGACGCGTTCAGAGCGATTTCTGGTGAATAAAATCACTCTACAATGAAGTGTATTTTTAGTTCTTTCGTAATCCTTTCACCATGAAAACGCAATCGATGGTGGTTTTCTCCGATGCTGAATAAGAAAAATGTATGCATAGTAAAGTAAGCTAGACATATTCGTAGCCGATATAATTATTATAGGCAGTGGGGTGTTAATTTATTGCACGAATTTTTTGCGCGTAAGTGGTACGGTACCTACCGTACCGCTTCCGACTCCCTTGCAGAGGAGTTAAGTGCCACATATTACTTCTTTTGCCCCTGAAGATAGACCAGTCCAGTCACCACTTCGAAAATTTAAGAACAATGATGACAGCATATTTGTCAGTCAAATTTCACTGGTCAATGAAAATGCACACAACTAAAGAAATGCCCCCTTCATTTCTGTTCGATCCAGAATTCTGAATACTTCAACGTAGATTTTGAATATTTCCACCACTGATACACATTGACAGCTAGGCCATCACGCAGAGAAGAGATGGAACTCTTAAACAGGCTAACATTATATCTGTTCTGTTACAAGTAGTTTTCCCTGCTCCTCACCCTCTCTTTTGCCACCGTGATATGGCTGAACATTTTTTGAAAATGAAGTTAACCCCTATTCACTCACTCACACACTCTTTTTTCAGCAACTTCAAAATACATCAATAATTCAATCACAGAAAGTGAACTTTTCCACCAATAAATCAAGGTATGATCAAATTTATTGGAACCGGAAGTTGACAAAATGGTCCAAAATCAATCAAATAATTCTTAGTAATTTTACTGAGTTTAGAGGGGAATCAAAACAACTGATTCACTTTTGTCCACAAAAATGGGGGTGATTGAATTGTAATAGGGTGGTTGAATTATTAGAGGAATACCGTACTGGTGATGGGTTAAAAACCCTGCATGAATCATAAGCCCTCACAATTTGCCGTGGTAAATGCTGGGGTAAAATCACTTAGCGACGGCACTTTTATTGCCGTTGGTCGCAACGTGACGTTGTTGTTGTTGTCAATAAAAACATTGGGCCGATGGTAAAATACGTCTCCTTGAACTGCCTATTCTTGCGAATATATTTGGTTTTAATAAGAGCGACAGCTTCTGATGTTGTGGTTGTCTGATTGCATTATTTGGAGACAACGGTCGACACAAATGCACTTTTCCAAGAACTGAAAGCCAATCTGCAGGTCTTCTATCGGATGTCTGTCGCTCTCCAGTATGTCAGGTTATTCCTCCACTGGCGTAACTTTCTCATCGTCGCAATAATATAACACAGGCGATCGCACATGCGGAGAGTGCTCTGGGGAATGGTGAAGGTTACGATGAAGGGGAATTCACATAAAGGTAGCATTATGTATTATTGTATTATGAGTAACATGGTAACCTGAAATAGTGAACTGAGTAGTAATTTTGAATCAATATATTACCACTAAATATCTTCTATACTCCATGTTTTCATACATTATACAGAAGATAATGTGCCAGATATTTATAGTATCGTACTCCACGTAAGCCCCAGCAATTGCCATTCTCCTGCGCAGTGGTATTTCTGAAAGTCTGCATCTAACGTCAAAAGGATAGCACGTGGACAACTGGTCAGCTGATCAGTAGAGCCTACTAATATTCGATGCCACAAATACTTGAGGAGGGGGGTAACAGGTTGTGGAAGATATCTTTCAACAAAAGTCATTGCTTCTCTCAGAATCTTCTGATCGACTAAACGACACTCTTTATACTTTCTACATTAATGAAACATTATTACGCTTTCAGTGCAATGCATATCTATTTCATTGAAGAATCAGACACCAGTTTTAGAAAAAACTTTCGCCACAAACACCCCTCTGCTGATCTCACTAGTTTAGACTGACCTGCAGCCTGTCTAGACATAGAACCATGCCACTGACCCGTCCATAGAAATCTACAGAGTGTAGCTTAATTCAGCATTGAGAGGGGAGAGACGCTATTGTAATCAGCGTACACGACTGAGGGGCTACAAACTAAGCTGTGATCTCGGAGAGCAAAACAAGACCACTGGAAAACGAGGCGCTCGATTTTGGCATCAATGCATAAAATTAACATGTCTAGCAACACGGGTTGCCAAGAATAATTTGATGAAAACATTACAAACAAGAGAGGGAGATTATTTAGTGATTAAAATAATGCACTCTATAGCGTTTCTATTGAACTAAGACGCCTCCTGAAAAAAAGAATAGGTTCGCAGTCACTGGTGAAGTCAAATCACTCGAGGACAACCTCCCTGCCCCCTTACGCGCGAACTTAGACACTGAAACAAGTAAAACGCTATAAGACAACATTTTAAGATGTACTCGAGTATTGTAACATATATATTGTCAAAGTAACAAACCAAAGACTGAAAAATAATATCACGAAAACATGAAATATAGTCGCTATCGAGGATAAGCTCCAGAACTCTTTCTTTAGGATGTGTACGTTGGTCGGACGGCGGAAGGTTATCTTTAAGTTTTTGCTGGGGGAAATTCATGCCTATATAATGTATCTACTACCGTAGATGACATAAAAATGTATTACCGTATATGGGTTCTTCCTGATATGCTCTTTACCCCTTGAGCTAGGGGGGTTCAAAATGGCATTGAGTCAAGCTGTAGCAAGAAATGTGAAAACAACTTAAATAACAAAAATAATGAAACTGGACACTTCGATCACGTCACATTGACCTAATTTTTAATGAGGTATTTTTGTTCATTTTTTTTGTCAGATTATTTATGTGTTTTCGCCAAATCTTCAAGATAAATTAGTAAATAATACTGTCATGTGAAATAAAAAGGTTCTTCCCTACTTTTTCTTGCATTAAAGTAGGAATATTAAGCAGAAATGTCAAAAACATCATTTTTTCTGGTGCCGCACGTGGCCGACATTATAAATTTACTTATGATCCTGCCCCCCCTCCCCCCACCCCCACCAGACCTGGTGGTGCGCTTCAATTTTCCCACTTTTTTTTCATGACGCATACTATTTATCATTCGAATACCGGTACAGTTAAAGAAAAGCACATAGTATTAGTGGTATCTCCGTTGCAGAGACTTATGATGGATTTCGTTGGGAAATATATTTGGTCTTGGAAATTTTCTGTGTCGCCATATTGAAAGTTGGAGAAATGACCACAGAGGATGGATGGATTTACCACGATGGAGTGCCCAAGTAAATCCATCCATCCATCCAAGCTGGCCTTGGCTGTACAATTCTGTCTCTTTGACAGCTGTACGTGGATATTCAGAATTAAGAGGCAGTTTTCTGTTCTTCCCTCTGTTCGACATTTTACTCGACAGTGATCGTTGCATGGACAGCCCGTGCGATAGGAGTCGATTTGATCGATCACGTGTTTAGGTTTGCAATTTGAACAAACCAGTGTTTACCGCGCGTTTTCTCGTGCCGACGTGTTTCGAGTCATAATTTTAGAGAAGATGGCGGGCACGGACGTTTTTCTGTCTTCGCTCCTGACTGGATTTCACTCAAAATAAATAGTACAGACCCTACAGACACGGAATTACTGCATAATATTATTGTATGGGACCCAAACTTAACATACAGGCTGGTTTTAGTCGATGTACTTGCAGGTAGGTTGGAAAAATTGCATGTTTATTTCAATGCTGGCGATAGGCCACTCGATCGCTCTGTGCCTGTCATCTCAGCATCAGCCGGAGTGAACAGGCACCTGGGTCTACGGATATAGGAGTGGTTTGTTTTGCTAACGTCATAACCGTGATAGCTCGTGGGTTCGGATCCAACTTCAAGTCTTTCATGTTCAGTATCTAAGTTATTATTCGTTTGAGCTCGTCGGCTTTAGGAATGGGAAGACCGGGGCACTGTCCACAGTGTCCAGTTTTGAGTTGTTGTCGACGTTGTTGTTGTACCCTTAATTGTTTGTTGTTTCTCTTTCATTTAGTTTAATCAAATCATCAACTTGCTAACACACTATCATTTCCCCCCTCCCCCCACCCCCACCAGACCTGGTGGTGCGCTTCACTTTTCCCACTTTTTTTTCATGACGCATACTATTTATCATTCGAATACAGTTAAAGAAAAGCACATAGTATTAGTGGTATCTCCGTTGCAGAGACTTATGATGGATTTCGTTGGGAAATATATTTGGTCTTGGAAATTTTCTGTGTCGCCATATTGAAAGTTGGAGAAATGACCACAGAGGATGGATGGATTTACCACGATGGAGTGCCCAAGTAAATCCATCCATCCATCCAAGCTGGCCTTGGCTGTACAATTCTGTCTCTTTGACAGCTGTACGTGGATATTCAGAATTAAGAGGCAGTTTTCTGTTCTTCCCTCTGTTCGACATTTTACTCGACAGTGATCGTTGCATGGACAGCCCGTGCGATAGGAGTCGATTTGATCGATCACGTGTTTAGGTTTGCAATTTGAACAAACCAGTGTTTACCGCGCGTTTTCTCGTGCCGACGTGTTTCGAGTCATAATTTTAGAGAAGATGGCGGGCACGGACGTGTTTCTGTCTTCGCTCCTGACTGGATTTCACTCAAAATAAATAGTACAGACCCTACAGACACGGAATTACTGCATAATATTATTGTATGGGACCCAAACTTAACATACAGGCTGGTTTTAGTCGATGTACTTGCAGGTAGGTTGGAAAAATTGCATGTTTATTTCAATGCTGGCGATAGGCCACTCGATCGCTCTGTGCCTGTCATCTCAGCATCAGCCGGAGTGAACAGGCACCTGGGTCTACGGATATAGGAGTGGTTTGTTTTGCTAACGTCATAACCGTGATAGCTCGTGGGTTCGGATCCAACTTCAAGTCTTTCATGTTCAGTATCTAAGTTATTATTCGTTTGAGCTCGTCGGCTTTAGGAATGGGAAGACCGGGGCACTGTCCACAGTGTCCAGTTTTGAGTTGTTGTCGACGTTGTTGTTGTACCCTTAATTGTTTGTTGTTTCTCTTTCATTTAGTTTAATCAAATCATCAACTTGCTAACACACTATCATTGACAAGTGTTACATGTGCAACATTCACACATACATTTTGTGTTTATAAAACTAAAGACAAACGCAAAAATGTTCCCTTGCAGTGTTCCATTTTCCTTTTACAACTTACCCGCCATTTTGCTTTCCCGCGGTTGTCACAGCCTAAAACATTTCCGGGTCAAATTATTTCTCGAAGGTCATTCTCCATAATGAAACTTTTATCCCTGCCGACTCCACATTTGACTCCGGCACTATTTCGTAACCAGTCATGCTGAATAAAATTGGTTCTGAAACCAAAGAAATATAGTAAGGCTGATATATAAGACCATAGTTTTATAGGAAAAAGTATACGAAGTTGTTAACTGTATAAATTTACGATTGGAAGTAGGGTCTCAGCGGATTTAACTTACGGAGTTAGTACGCATCTGGCGACAGAGCTGAACGTACATATTAGAATATATCATGCGCTGTGAGGAGTTCAATAAATGTGGGACACTGAAGGTCATGACTTTCGTGTGTCTGGAATATTAACCAATGAAAATACAAATTTCACGTGATAGGTGAATGAGAGTGTATCGAAAACATGGCAGAGATGAGAGCAAACGTAAGTTCTTGAGTATTTCTTGGAATGTAGACTCTGCATACGACGTTGTTATTGATTTTAGGAAATACAGACAATGGCTAATATATTCCATCTTTCCTTTGTAGGATTGCAAGTTGGAGATTGTGTCCAAAATTTGGCCGATCTCGAGGAAAGCGCGATGCGAAGCAAGAGGCCAGGTACAAAAATTGGACCGCAAGTCGCAGAGTGCAGAACAAGTTTGCACGGCTGCACTGCACACTGTGTGTTCTGTATATATGATATGTTGTATGGATTATGGGGATTTAGCATGCGGACAACACAAACAGCATAGAATGCTGCTGATTTGACTAGTGCTCGGTTCAAGTGTGACATAAACATTCATAATAAATGAATGAGATATATTGATCATTCACTTGGTAATCTTTAATTATTTTATTAAATTTCTTCCAAAAATAGCATCACCTGAGAGTTCCACATAATATATCCGAGATGTTTTAGGCGATATTTCGGAGAAAATTTATCGAACGACATTGAAACTTCACACAGTAGATAATCTAAAAAGTACTAATTTAATTCCAAAATATCAAGAAAATCATTCCAGTAATTCTCAATAAATCGTGAAAATAAAAATTATATGGGAGATTTGCAATTAAAATTAAATCCTATCTGCTCCCTATTTGGATATGTCGCTTGTATATAGCGACATGTACGATTGGGAAGCATTGATAGGATATTAATTGGGAAATTTGTGGGTTAATTTTTGACGTCAAGCCTGCATGTTGTAACATTGGCAGATCAATGTCATCGTTATCCCAAAATAGCATGGCAGGTATTGGTGATTTTCGTCAAGTGTCAACAGATTTTGATGAAATATGGGGAACAAATTAGTATTTTTTAGTTTATATATTGTGTGAAGTTTCAATGTTGTACGATAAATTGTCTCTAAAATATCGACAAAAACGTCTCGGATATATTATCTGGGACAGACAGTAGATCTATTTACCATGGATCCAGTCAAGTCCAGTACGGTAGTGAAAAACTCCCATCCAGTAGAAAAAATATATTATCATCCAGTCATTTCCTGTGGTATATTCAATCACTAGTGCCATTAAGGAAAAAAATTTAACACATCAAATAGAAATACCTGAACACACCGGCACTATTGGGAAATTGTGATTTTCAAGATCAAAGTTTAATATTTGAATTTTAAATTTAAAAAATTTAATTTGAAACTTGATTTTTAAGATGAAATTTCAGTTTTAAAATGAAATTGAAAACATTGATATTGATTAGGTTTAAATTAAAATTTTGAAGCATATTTAAATAATTGAATTGAAATTAGTTAAACAAGCTAAACCCTAATGACATTTAATGTGTGATATTGATAACATCTAGAGTTTAGCCCTCGAACCAAAAATTCCTATTGCATGACCTGGGTTGGTTACGTCGGGAGGATTCTGCTTGATAAAGTCAATGTGGCCTACTGTTTTGCACTCTTATGGATAGAATACATACATGTATGTCAAACCCTCCTTGGCCATTTATTTCCTCTGTCCTTTAATTTCCATCAATGGCAAAAGGCAAAAAAAAACAAAAATTAGCCAACTTGATATTCCAAAAACGAAAGATTCCACCATCTTTACAACAGTAGTGCGTGATTCTGATTCTCGAGAATGACTATAGATGCATAGCAGCACCAAACTTACAGCACACATTCCTGTGGTCACAGCAGAAGCCTATTGAAAATCAGTGAGAGTGACCCATATTTTCCCAGGTCACCAGGTCAAACTGTGTCAGTTTATCATGAATTGTTTGTTACTACCATGCTAGGCGAAACGAATAAATTTTAGAATTATATGCATGCAAACCTGATGTAAATTGGTGAAATTAGCCTATTTTTACTAGGTCAAGGGGCCAAATTTCTATTCTTCACTGGCTATGTATTACCATCATATTTCAGGTAATATGAAGACCTAGTATTACTGAATTTAAATTGGACACACTTCTGGTCCTGATCTGCAGGCAAGTCCTGATTTGCAAAGAGTGGCCTATATTCGTTCAGGCATCTCTGGTTTCTCATTACATGTACCAGGGATTCATACACGTCAGTTTTTGCCACCGAATACCAGTGGCAAAATTCAATAGGAAACTAAAAAAAAACTGAAGTGTATGCGTCTAACACAGTACGGGTGTCGGAACAGTTATCGAACAGGACAGTTATCGGACACGCATCTCGAGCGCACGTGTTGTGCTTGTGATGACAAGGCAATAATATGTCAGAACAAAGGGGAGATCATTTCTAATTGTTATGCAAAATTTAGAATTATAGGTAGCCACGAAAGTCAAAAAATTTAAATCTAACATTTTTGTTTTCATCAAAATTTGAAATTTCTCGTGTTGTGGCGGGGTGCGAAATTCGATCTACCACCTTGTCTTCCCGATCTGTATAGAAATTGAACAATGATCATATCATCTTAAACAACAGAACTCCAACTAACGATTGTCATGCACAAAACTTGAAAATACATTGTACTTCAGTCTTCAACGTCAAATTCTTGTTCATGATGGGTGTCCGATAACAGGTACTGTCCACGGCGGGAACTGAGCTGAAAAGTCGAGTTAAAAATAGCTCTCGCACGTGCAGAAAGCCATTAATGACAGTATCATTAGGTCCCAGCTGGGGCTAGGTTCAACACTGCTTGACAGCTTGGCACATCGACAGCACTAGGGTTAAGAGACGGTCAGGAATGAGTAAAACACGTTCTTAAAATGTCAAGTTGTATCTTGGATATATTTCCTGAAATGAATTTAATAAATGGTCATGCACATTGAGTCATTTTGCACAATTCCACTTAAGAAAAACCAATCCATTCATACAACATGAAATCTCTAGGTGATCGATTCAGGTGATCGACTGGTTACCTGGTTGATCTACTAGGAGATAAAAAAATCAATCACCTTGACCAAAAAGTCAGGGGATCAATTTTTTGATCACCCTGTGCTGTCTTATTTTGAGGCCTGTTCAACGTTTTAGGGGAAAACCCTTGATTGGGATTAAATATCGCAATTTAGATCTCGCTCATTCCAAATTAGGAAGGATATGGATTATTTAAATTTCATAACTGAAACAATGCTAGTAATTGGGGTGCAGTTGTCTGTAGGAGATGGGAATTGAGCCATCTCCGATAGACTGCACCCCTAGGAGGCTGACTTTGTGGTGATGGAATATTCTATTCTTGTTCAAATAAATTAAGACCGCTGATCATGTAAAATTTGATGTTATATCACTTTATTCTAAGCTTTGAACTCTTTCTCAGAACCATTACATATGGCGGCGGCAAAAACACAAAAATACTCAATAGCAATCAGGACGCCGGTGGCAAAAACTGATAAAAACTCAATTGAGATAAAAAAAATACTGAGATTTCAGTATTCGGTGGCAAAATTTTGTACTTCCATGAATCCCTGTGTACCATCATATTTGAATAAATGAGTATGCCTAGCTAGATACCCCAAACTTATATCACCCATACATGTGTTCACAAAACCAGCCTATTGAAAATCTGTGAGATTGACTCATTTATTGTTCAGGCCACCAGGCCAAACTCTGTCATTAAGTCACCATTTAATTTTCTGAAAAAATCACTGCCTCTGGGAGCACCAAAGTTGCATAAGACATGCATGTGGTCACAGAGCAGTAGTCTATTGCAAAGTGAGATTGACCTATTTTGGGAGGTCACTAGGTCAAAGTTGTTCCTTATGTCATCAACCGGTAATTAAGTATCATAATTTAACTAAAAAACAATACGGCATAGCTAATGCACTGGACACTTGCATTGTGTCACTCACTGTCAGTTTGTCATTGCCACCATATCATACAGAAGCACCAACTTGAAGGCTTCACTCAATTCAAATGCATTTCTGTTGTAAAGCTTTTACCTGATAAAATGGTGTGTACTGGGTCACACTGGTTTGTACATGTAGATGAAATGTATACCTCAGATTCTGAAGTCATTCATTTTGGCATAGGTTTGTTATGGGTCAGTGGCATCTCGTGTCTATTTATATATCTACAACATAACCCTTCTTTGACAAAAACTGGTGCCTCTAGAATACACGGTATTACCGAGCTATGTGGAGCAATAGACTTGATGTACAATGTTTCAATCAAAATAGATCGGGACCTACGTTGAACTATTTCATAATCATTGGAGGACTCCAGGCCAGGATTTATTAACCCTCTAGAAAACAGAAGGGTGGGGGGGGGGGGAATTCAAGACTTCCTGTAATAATCTACTTGATCAATTCACATCCATGGACTTTCAGTCCCAGATATATGCCAGATAAGGTCAGGTCTGGGTGTCCATCCTCTCTGGCTGTGAACTGATGATCTGCCCAAAGGTCCCAAATTGATACAATGTAGTTTGTACTATTGATGATAATGTATGCTTCATGGAGAAAGCTGGGCGAAGTGTTTTGTGGTCAATATACAATATTGGATTGCCATGGTCATCTTGGAAAAGAACTGTGTATTTAACCCTCTAGAAAACAGAAGGGTGGGGGGGGGGGGAATTCAAGACTTCCTGTAATAATCTACTTGATCAATTCACATCCATGGACTTTCAGTCCCAGATATATGCCAGATAAGGTCAGGTCTGGGTGTCCATCCTCTCTGGCTGTGAACTGATGATCTGCCCAAAGGTCCCAAATTGATACAATGTAGTTTGTACTATTGATGATAATGTATGCTTCATGGAGAAAGCTGGGCGAAGTGTTTTGTGGTCAATATACAATATTGGATTGCCTTGGTCATCTTGGAAAAGAACTGTGTATTATCTTTGAATTTTCTTTCAGATGTATTATTTCAAAAGGGCAGAAACAGAAAGTCTGCGAGAAATTTTCTTGAAGGTAAGGAAGTTGATGTTACATGTTGAATCTGTTGAAAGGAACAGGATTATTAATTTGGAGCATACAAGTTGGTGCTATAAAATAAGCATTAAATTGTGTAATTGTGAGACAGGATTGTAATTGAATGATCAAATGAACATGTATTTGGAAGAGACGGAGTTGTCTCAGACTTTGGATAAATATGTTGTTTGTGATAAGCCGCCAATTTATATATTCATCTCAGAACATTACCATTCGTCATGTTCCAGCTGGTTATGAGTTCAAATTTTACTTTCAGTATGCCTCAAAAGCAGTGGATGAAGAGAAGTTCATGACATACAGTGACTTCATTCTGCGATACCTCCGAGTCCTGGAGGAGAAGAACTACAACGAGTACACCCTGGAGCTGTATGGAAGTGCTACTGACACTTCCAGAGACAAGTATGGAATCATGCCTACATGCACTATAATTAGTAAACAGCTATAAAGTCCGTGTGGAAATTCAGGGCTTCAAAAGTACACATCAAGGTGCACAAGCACTGTTATGGTGCGGCATGCTGCTATTGTAAATTAGATAATAGTTTGTTTCTCTATTTGCGCCAAAAAAATGCAGAACGCCACAGGTCTGTTTCATCATGTGATATTAAAGGTTATACCAAATGACTCTATACTACTTTGCATTAAAACATACCCAGTAGTGTTCCAAACAACAAATTAGTATTTTTTTCTCGAATAATGTCATCGAAGTGGGTTTTAGGACACGAATAGCACACATGTGGGGGAAAACGTATTGGAGCCGTGACCTCTGGTGCATGACGTCACAACCTGATTACGATTGCGCCCTAAACGTCATAGTCTATGACGTCGGGCGTTGTTACGAAAGATTCACCCAACTGTGGGAGTTCTAACGTGATGTCGCTGACATTTTGACGTCACAACAGGCATTTGAGCGAGATCGTAATCAGGTTGTGACGTCACAGGTCAAGCAGTCACAGCTTTCGCCGTTTTGAAAGGGGCATGAAATTGTCGCACTTTACTGCTGCTATTTCCAACCTTGGGCAGTTTGAAAACATACAAAAATGTAAAATAAGTCTATAATCACCTCTACAACAATTTAGCACAAAAAAGTAGCAGATTTTGAGACCATTTTGTATAACCTTTAATGTGGAATGATTTACATGTGACACTTCACAACACTGCATTGTAACAAATCTCTTCAATTCACTGCACTGGTATCATGACTGACAGACACAAGAAGATGAACTAGGTGTCATAGCAATATCTTCTCCGACGTCGGGGCCTGATCCAGGCCATTTTTGAACCCGTTATAACAGGTTTGGGCGCCATGAATTTGGGCGCCCAAATGAAAAAAAAAAAGATATAAAAAAAAAGCAAATTCCATCTCTGAACAGACTGAAACCTATACTAATGCAAGTACTGTTGCCAAATATTAAGTTATAAGGCTGTATTTAGACCATTTAATACTCTCACAGCTTCCGACAGTCCCACATCACGGCCTACATGTATTTCACTATAAATTATCACACTGCGCCATGTAAGGGTGCCCAAACTAAAAGTCCAGATCAGGCCCTGGACGTCACAAGAAGCACCTCCGGAGCACCTGGCACTTTATGCCATGCTGACTTTAGTCTGTATGTTTTTACATTCTCCCTTCCGTCTCTGGCCCTTCAAGATGTTTGAGTGTGTCCAGATGATATCTTGATTTACTCTCCACGGATCTTCTTGAAAGCTAACAGGTCTGTCAAACTTAAACGTCACAGAAAAATCATATTTTGATATTTTTCCTTATTGAGAAAGAAATGTTGACCATGTGACTGCAAATAGGTCAAATTATTTGAGGTAAAAAGGTCAAAGGTCAACTTTCTGGTGGCAGTAAAATGTAGCATTATTTCATGTTATTATCAATCTATGTACTTCTGATGTAATTTGTACATGTACATGTAGATGATAGAGGACAACATCGGATGTTCTTCCTCTAGTATATTAACTGATGAGCTGCATTTAGTGTATCGGGTTTGAGTAGAGCACCCAGTATCATATTTGACTATTATGATATGGTTCCTCACATGTATGTCATCCTGCTCGATTTCTGTGCCAGAATTTATTTCTTGGTAGCATTTTGTTCCTCATGATGTGTGAAAAGTTTGAGTGCCATGTTGTTTACAATTTGTGAAAAGTTTTAGTGCCATATTGTTCACAATTTGTGAAAAGTTTGAGTGCCATATTGTTCACAATTTACAATGTCATGCAATCAAACTAATACGGTACTATTTTTTGGTAAATTTTCAACTTTTTTTTATTTTTCGAATTTTATTCGAACAAAAACCTGATCTGTATGTTTGAAGATGATTGTTTGGGCAATCTATAATAATTTGTGTCTTGGTCACTTGAGATCGCAATTATTGTATTTTTCTGTAAAATGACTTGTTATAAATTATGTCAACCATGCCAAGTGTGGTTTGTGCAGAGATAATCGGATGAACAATTGTTTTCCACATTCCATCAGACAATATGTAACTCGATATCATTAATATTGCCCTCGCCTCTCTCCCAATAACAAAAAATTGATGTGTGCAAGAGTCAGTTGAGAAATCATGGAGAAATGTGAGTTTCATTATCACTTTCATTTTCAGGATGATTTCTTTCTCAGAGTTCCAGGCGTTTGAAGCCTTGTTATGTCTTCCTGATGCTATGTACGCCCTGGCCTTTCAGATATTTGACCGGGCGGGTAATGGCTACATCACCTGTGGTGCGTATAGATTTTTTTTTAATACAGATTATCAATAATATTCATAACTTTGTTTCAGCACATCACCTTGCATACAGCTCTTTTTCTAAGACACACTGCTCTGTTGCTTTCTGTCGCATCATGGCATGTAACCTTTAATAATTTGTTGGGTCTGCCCCTGGTTCCAATGCTCTCAGTTTATCATCAAATAATAATAGAGACCAAAAACGTATTAGAAGAGCACCATGATCAGTATGGGTCGGCTTGGTATTATGGCCACTAATTTTTTTATAAACATAATTCAACATAAATCTTCTATCCAGCTCAGTTGTCTAGTATATGGGCCATTTTCATGAAAATGTACAAATAACGGTAAAGACAATTTTTTTCACATTTTGTTCATTTTACATTTACAGCCAGACATTTGCTGGAAATGCCAGATGATTAAACAATTTATAGTTTTTCTCTATTGTAAAATGTCTATTTTGGCAAAGATAACTGCTTTAACAGATTAAATTTTCAAATCTGAAAATGAATTTGTCTTTAGCTTTAACGGTTATCGTTGCAAATGCAGTTTGAAGGTTAATAATTTTTAAACAACACAGTATTTAATAAAAAGAATCTTTCTGTTGGATACCATTACATGTATGTAAAATATATATGAGAATATAAAGTCCTGTTCATTTCACATACATGTAACTTGGACATGTGAAAAGTATTACAAAAACTTAAAAGATTGAATTTATTCAACTGTCTTTACCGTTATCAGGAAAGTTTTTTGGATAAATTTAGCACAAGAAATGTCATATAGAGGGCACCACTGTCATTGTTAAAAGTAACAGGGTGTGGGCAGCCATTTTCCGTCCAGCCTTGTGGCATCAGAGCACATGTTTTCTACAAATTTGAAAAAAATTCTGTGTCGCACTTATTGTCTGTCTTTACTGTTTGTGAGGTATGTCAGTTAAGTTATTTATGATTGTTACCAAACAAAGCACAAGAAATCTAAAAGTGTATACCAAGAAAAATAAACCGTGAACGACACACTAATCCAGTTCAGCTTGCCTCATGGTGACATAATCTGTCTTTACCGTTATTCAAACTTGTCTTTACTGTTATAAAATGCCATAATTTTATATATATTCCAAAGAAAGGAATATAACGGTTAAGGACAAAAAAAATTCTTTGCCAACAAACACATTTATTGAGACAATTGAAGTGACATTCTGATCATAAATTTTCTTGGAACTTGAAACACAGCAAAAGAATGTTTAGCAAAAGGCATCTTGACTTGCATTAAGAAAATAAAACTAGTTAAAAGAATCTGGTCCTGAATTCAATGTCTTTACCGTTACAAATATGTCTTTTCCCATAAATGTCTTCACCATCACCTGATAATAACATGGGCTAGAATGGGTAAAAACGTTTCTAGTCATTTTCGGGGGTTAAGTACAGTGGCTCTAGCTCGGTTGATATGAAAACAGTCTTTGTGGCCTACAAGGTCTTGAATAATTCCATTCCGGTAGCCAAACTGCACAAATTAAATTTAGATTTGTCTTTACCGTTATTTGTACATTTTCATGAAAGTGGCCCATATACCAATTTAGACATTCTCTGCCCTTACAAATTCATTTAACAATATCAAGCATACAATTCATTAGAATGTTAACTGTTCCAACGTGACTCAAATATGTGCTAGTCTGCAAAGGTGATTGTTTGGGTAGTCAACCATGCATGCCCAGTGTTGAGTTCGGAGCCAAAGTTTGTTGATTTGACTGACTATTAAATAATGTTCTAAAGGCAAACATGTAGGGTAGAAAGTCCAGAAATTATACTACGAGCTGCAAAGCTACAATTTTTGTAGTTAGATAGCCTCTGTTGTTTTTCAACTGCAGTAGAATTTTGGTTGCATAATTTGAAGCAGCAACAGCAGCTCAAATCACATTTTGGTATCCAGTTGCATTGCCTTTGTCGGGCAATGTCAAACAGGAAGTCAACATATCCTCACTCCGAGCTCTTCATGGGGGATGTACAATGAGTACGATACACAAAGACCAGACTACTCGTTCAAATCCATGGGATGTTTCAGTATTGTCAAACTAGAAAGTGTACTGGTTCACAGAAAAATTAACCAATCCATTTGAAAATCTACCTGGGTAATGCACAATTGTGGGATTCTGAATCCTGGGAGGAATTCTGCATTGAACATGAAGAAATGTTCACAAATCTGATTGGGCATTCTGGGCATCATGCTGGCGAACCATATGACCCACCTCTAAATTAACCCTAGATAAAGTACTCCAACATGTCAAATGAGAGTTATTGGGGCAGACTAAATTGTAATTAAGTGTAACCGTACAGAACAGTTTATCTCCAAGCAAGATGCATGAATAATTCTCCATGTCTTGTTTCTCTATTTCAGATGAGTTTGTGAAAATTATCAAACATACTGTGCTACATCAGAAGATGCCTTTTGACTTTGATAGTCATTTCCTCAAGCTTCACTTTGGCAAGGACCTCCAGAGGAAAGTCACGTATGCTGAGTTCACCCAGCTCATTCATGTAAGGGGCGCATTCATTTGATTTTTGGACCTGTTCATAGCAGTCCGATAGTCTACAAAAGTCTGTGAGTTACTTTTAAAGGGAAGTGGAATCCTTTGTGATTGGCTGATTTATTGTACCACATCACTAAATGGTAATTTGAAAGATAGATTTTGTTCCCTGCACATCCGTGTATATCAAACAAAGGAATCTGTGATGCAACAGACCTTAAACAAAGAATAATAAGTTTTGAAAGCCTAAACAGATTCTTTCCAAATTTGGTGTGTGGATACCTTGCCTTGAGATCTCCCTTGGGATAGTTCTCCATTCCAATCCACCCATAGGTGGCGCCACCAGGGGGTCAAGCTGAAATTTCATTTCCGGACAATACTTGTTGAAAAAGTGATCAGATTCTTTCCAAATTTGGTATGTGGGTACCTTGCTTCAAGATCTCATTTGTGATTTTCATGTCCATCCACTGGTAAGTAACTGTGCCACCCGGGGGTCGACCCAAATTTTTCTTTCAGGACAAATTTGGTAATTGTTGGCACCTTGACACATGGCCTCGCTTGGGATTGCTTTCCATGCTTGGTAGGGAATGTTATGCTTGCAAGCCAAATCACTTTTTTCAATGTTGGGTGACTTGAACCACTCAGGTTTTTATTGACTTTGAGAATATATTGGATGTCAAGGTATCTTTACAGCCATTTGGAAATTGGGGTGAAAATGATTTAACTGACTAATACCGTTCACCCTAAGCTGCTCCAAAATAGTTCTCTAGAAATGATTCCATGACTATCCAAGTCTAAAATTTCACTATACATGTGGTTGGCACAGTGTGTCTCGAGTGCAGAGAACAAGTCACCCCCATTTCAGCACATTTGATAAGCTACGTTATGGGGACGGTAGAAATTTTGTCACAAAACAAAGTAATAAAAGATCAACTATGGTTTATATTCTCCCAGCTCACCACAATTGGATGCTATGAAGGAAAATAGCTATATACTTGAGGTGTAATTATAACATCTATTTATACATGGGATTTAGTTTCAACACATGTATATTATCATGTTGTATAGAAGTCCTGTTGTTCACATCAATTAAACCTGGAGAGGAGGTTTTTTGAACAGGATTTCATGATGAACATGCAGGCAGTCAACCATCTCAATTTAACATATAACAATGGACAGATTTTAGACACGTCTCACTGAGCAGCAGTACTAATCCCGCTCTTGAACTTTTCATGTATGAATGGGATATGCCAGAAAGTTGCCTGTTGCTTAGCATGCTCAGTGAGCTATGGCCAGAGTCGCTCCAATGATATTGTGGTAATGCAGGCGAGGCCAATTATACCAACAGCTCTCACAATTAGGCTTCCTGCATCAGCAAAGTTGTGGTGGCATTGCAATATTCCCCATTTAACACAATGTTAAAAACTGCTGAGGCAAAGCTACTTTTGTTATGGCATTGGCCTTAGCAATGCTGATTGCTTTGGCTAATTGAGGGAACTGTACAAATATAGATTAAAAGTCAATATCATATTAGTGTAACTCTGCATGTAGGGGGGTTATTTCGAGCTGTATGTTTTCATGTATTTCCTTTTATTGATGACTAGGATTTTCACGACGAGCATGCTCTACAGGCGTTCATCCGTCTGGATAAAGACAAGAATGGTTACATCAATGCAGTGGATTTCCAGAACATCATGCTCTCTCTGAAGAGCCCCCTTCTCACCCAATTTGTCAGGGAAAATCTTGTCACGGTAAGTCGACATCTCTAACATGTAATACCGCACCAATTCAATTGTCTATGCAAGTTAACTGGGGAAGATGAGCAAGGATCTTGTCCTGCCATGTAACCTGACATGAAATCAAAAATGTGCTTCTCTGACATCAGTTTTCATGTTTTCAGTCCGTTTTTCTGTGACAACTACATCTACTTTCAATTGGTGGAACTTGCTCTACTCGATATCCATTATTTTGATTTACAGTCTGTGACGATCAGACATTAATGATGGTAGATATATATATATATACTCGATCCATCTCACAAAGCACAGTGCATTGACATTATCAATGTTAAAGCTTATATCAAGTAATTTGCTCAGGTTTGCTTTCCTGAGTTTGGCATGTCAAGTTTTGTATGTATATAATTGCTGTGCAGGTTGTGTGATAGCAATATTGATTCACTGTGGTGATTCTAGTAGAAGTGACATGCACTTGTGCTAATGGTTATGTATTTTGCACTGTAACAATTTGCCTGTATTTGAACATGTAATCATGAAAGTTGAAAATGATCAGTTTTGTGGTATTTGCATGTAACATAAGACTTACTGAAGATCACGAGGATCGCCAATGTAGACAAGACTGATGTTCATGGATTTCAAGTGTTGCTAGTATAACAAGATTTTACTTTGTCTATTTTTGCAGCTGGTGAGTTTGTGAGTGGTAAAGTTCATGGTGTAAATTTCTTTCATTCAGCTTTACACGTACCTGTGTCATATCATACTTCATTAATATTTAATGCATTTAATTTTATGGTTCTGCCCATGACATACTTCAAAGGTCTAATCCTGCCATCTTGAAGTAACACATAAAACTGTGATGATGGCCGCATTGTATTCAGCCATACCAAATTCTCTTGCTCCTTCGAAGAATTGAGCTGAACGTTTCATGGGCAGAATTATTGTTCTGTAGCAGCACTGTACTACTTGTCTATCTGGAAATAAGTACATGATACAATGTAGATGACGTCCAGACAGGATGCGGTGAATATCATATGTCCAGGCCTGAATACAATTTTCATAGCTGGATCTTTCTGGCTGTTCAAATGAGTTATTCAGCAGTTGTCTCTAAATTTTAGGTCATCCACAATAATATTTCTGTTTCCAGTAACCCTACCTACCCATATATTTTGCAGTCAAAAAATAAAGTTTGGGTAGACAATTTTTTTTATTTCTATTTTTTTCAGCAGTACTCCGTGAAATACTATACAAAAAGGTCAAAAATCCACTAAAAAAAATAAATAAAAGAAATAAAAAAATTAAAATTTCCGCCTACCTACCTACCGAAATTTTCTAAAGTTGGTTACTGGAAACAAACATATTATTGTGGATGACCTTATATGCTCTGATATATTTCATCTTGCCATCATCTTTCACTATATCCTAATCTAATCATGACAGGCCCTAATTCATGTGGTTTTTGAACGGGTTTGGGCACTGAATTAGGCAAATGTGTAAAAAACAAATTTCTTGTCTGGAAACGATGTACATGTAATGCAAGGAATGTTGCTCAACATCAACATGTCAGGCTCTATTTAGAGCTCTTTGAAAGTCATTTTAGAAACCGAACGAATAATTATGGACAACAACTTCTTTGTTCATTAGATACATGTAGTAACATTCCGCTGTACTACCAGCAGCGTTTTCAGACCAAATATATATATTTGTATTTACAACATTTAATACACCTAGAATGGATGAATTTCAGCAGTCCATGCCTTTGCCTATTTCACTTTGCCTTGCCACACTCTGCATCACATAATCACACTCTGCATCACATAATCACACTCTGCATCACATAATCACACTCTGCATCACATAATCGGTGCCCAAACTAAAAGTCTGCATGTATGTAGATCAGGCCCTTCATGAGGATGGATTTTGTCAACTGTCTTCAGACCAGTCAAAATTACCTGACATACTCCTATCTAAAGTTTGACCAGCCTATTGATTGGACCCGACCTGAATATCTGGTGCTTATTTCCAGCAGCACTGTGCTGTTGAACACAATTACACTGTAGTGTGGTCTTATATGTAGTTAATGGCATACCTACACCATGTACACTGTACATACATATACACTGTGTGTTATTCACAATTATTACACCCCATCTCTACAAATCATGTCTGCGAGTAGGTCATGTACAATACATGAAAGTTTTTATCTTCGGAAATATAAATATTTTGGACTTCTTTATTCAGTACGACTACTTAATTTCACAGTCATGTTTTTCCATCGAGGGAAAGATGCACGAAAAAAATTTGAGTTATACTGAATAAAAATTGAATTTTTCAAGAGATACATGTAAGTCAAGTTACCAGATAAAAATGTTGGACTGTAATGACAAATTCTCGAGCAAAATCGTCTTCCTGTTGTTTTTGTTAATTTTCAGGAAACCGTCTTGAGTGAATTGAAGTCGGCGTCCGGCGTGCAAAAAAATTGAGTTTATTTAATTTCAAAAATTGAGTTCAATAAAGAATAAGTGGCTAAAAAAACCCTGCCTATTGAAAATTGGTGAGATTGACAACTTATATTTTTCCAGATCACCAGGTCAAGCTGTATCCATTTTCACAAAGTTTTTTTAACTCCATATCTAAAGAATGACTACGGTAATTCCCCTAATAATTCGATCACCGGAAGTGCAACAAAAATGTCATATATCTGGCAATATTCTTCATGGCACCAGTTACAAAGTGTCACATTTTGTCATTATTTGACTTTTCTTCAATTGGAATGAAGAATGGGAATTTTACTTGTTCTTATTGTTTGAATAACAGAGTTGAAAAGTGAACTTCCTGTGATTGAATTATTAGGGGAATTACCGTATATGACCACATGTAATAGCACCACAGTTACTTTATCAATGTACATAGAGCAGAAGCCTATTGAAAAACGATGGAGTTGATGTCTATTCCTACATTGGAAGTTGTGATGGCACAGTGTGCATGCATGATGAACTGAGCCCCATTGATGTTACTGCAGCTTTTAGTCATAGTATTTCTGTCCAGAGGGTGATGTCTCAAAGGAGAAACTACAACAAGTGACAAGGAAGAAATTGAGATAGAAATAGTGTTTGTTATCCTACATTTTTTTTTACTGTGGTGCACAACACTTTGTGTTTTGCATTGATCCCCTTTCTGGCTGTAGGTTCAAACTTCACCGGTGTTACAGAAAGACACATTAAAAAAACTTGCTTGGTTTCTCCATCTATATGTAGGTCGAGGGATTGAACAAAGTGTGTCATTGGAACTGATATCCACATGTTCCGTACCTTTACAATTGGCCCATGTTAGTGACTGGTGTTGTAAATGTGCATACATGTACACATATGTGTTTATGGCTTATATATTGGTGCTGTGCTGTTTCTTGTTTAGTATACGGCACGTGCACAGATTTGTATCAGTCCTGCTAAAGAAAATATCTAATGTTCAGTATATTGATCATATCACACATGCATGTGGGAAGGGTGGCATGGGGGGGGGGGGGATAATATGCCTTTATTCATGATGGCTCGATCTGCATGGTGTCGTATCATGGGATGACTTTTTTCATGGACGTTAAATTCTATTCACTCACTCACTCACTCACTTTTTTCATGGAGGAGGGGGGCTTAATAATTGATCACTCGATCGGCATGGTGCTGTATAATGGAATGACTAATGTCTATTGTCACCAAATAATTACAGCACATTGGTCAAGAATTGTCTGGCACATAATTAAAATAAATGTGAACTGACTGGAAAACTGCAGGACAGTGACAATTTTCTGTCGGACGTGTCGTGCAAATGGATAGCAATTTTGACCCCTGTATATACATGTACATATCAGGCCACATGTGTATCCACTGTCAGAGCAAGTGATCAGATCTGAATATTGTTCCCTAAATTTTACCGGAATCTGTTAATTATTTTGTGTGACTGTTGTTGGAAAACAAGCCCTGATAGATATGGTCCCGGAAGGATGTTACATGTATGATGAACGGCTGAACTAGGGTGCCTTTAGGTTACTCAGACTTGACTGATGGGGACCCAAATAGGTTACCTAAAACTTTAACAGGTTTTTGAACATGCTGAATGTGCATAACCTGTATAGGTTACCTTCACAACAATTATGGTGGAAAATATTACATACTACCCTGGTTCTGTCTTTATATGTATGTACTATTGTGAAGTTAACTTTCTGTTTAAAAACAATTGGGGTGAGAAAATGTACTTCCTGTGATTGAATGACCATATACATGTACTGTTAGCTGTTCTCTTTCCACGTGGACATCTCTGCTGTTACATGTACATTACTGTTAACAAGCGCTTCACACATCATTCGCACATTTATTGTCATCAGCACTTGACCGTTATCCATGTTTATGTATGTTAAAGCCCGGCGGATTTGAGAGCTGCCCCTGTGCTAATGGCCTCAATTTCCTGTTGGCTCAAGGGATAGCTCTCGCGTGCAGGCAGTTTTTGGTGAGGTTTTCGCCTCACGAGTCCGGCATGTCCGGGAGAAAAATTTCAAACTTGTTTGATAATTCTGCCTCCTGAGGCGAAATCCTCACCGTGTGCGGCGAACGTAAGGTAACAGCTGTTTTATTCAACCAGCCAATGAAACACATCTTATGTTCACGTGATTTGTAAGTACGATTGTTCAAAATTGAACGATTGTTCCGTTTTTATGCGACACTGGTCACATCATACATGTAGAACACATGATCTTGAGAAGAGGGTGTTCTGCGGGAACTGAAAGTCAATTCGGTGAACCTTTTGCTTATACTGTGCACTGAAACCACACAAGGGCTAGCCCCTGAGATAACAGGCAATTGAGGCCATTGACTCAGGGGATAGCTTTTGTATGCTCTGGGGATCAGGCTATGAATGGTACATGTAGAACTAATATGACTAAAGTAACTGGCTTTTACATTGCTATAGTTTTTAAATGATACTAACCACCAAGACTACATTGTAGACTAATGTTTTGCAGTGGGTGCAGTGACAATTGACATGGTAGAAATACAATAATCAGCTTTTCTCACATCGATATAATAACAATGGACAGTGAGATTTGAGCCACTATTTGTGGGTCATTAAATCTCATTTCTCCCTGACCCTATACTTTAATATGGGAATTGTGTTTAACTTGCGATAGCTGGCATAAATGTGGTAATTATTACCATATAAAAAGACCATTATGTTTATCTTAATGACTATTTTGGCAACTTTTGGTTGGAAATGTGCCAGTTATAACTACCGGTAGTTAAAAATATTTCCCCATATGAAAGCACAGGGATTAATGAGCTTTTATTAACCACAGTTGCAGCTGACGGGCAGACTACTGCTCAATGACGTGTCAATCACATCAAATCATTGGAAACTAGTATCATAATTTGGCCTATATCCCCCAATTCTCTTCTAAGATATCCATTTATGTTGGTTGTTGACTAAAATAAGAATATCATTCTGACTTTTATCTTCATTTGATACAGCGAAATACATTGAATACAATTTATGTCAGCATAGTACATGTATTATTATTCTCCTGGATGATTTCCTTATCAAAGTTGGCAGATGGTACTTCAGTGAAGATCAACACT
>JAVTVY010056271.1:0-30452 GCA_036873755.1 Hanleya hanleyi | reverse complement strand
CTGTGACAACTCGTACGCTGGGGATTGGTGAGCTGTATCGTCGTCAGATGAAAATGACGGCATTTAACACAAAAGACTAGTCTGTAAGGCCCGATGTCGACATAGCATCAACGATGCTAGGTCGAGATGTCGACCTAGCATCAACGATGCTAGGTAAAATGCTAGAAATGCATGATTTCAAGTTAACAGAGCTATGGTATCAGCCCTCCTCTTCGATCCATGAATCGAATAGCGCTTGAGTCGGTAATGGGGGATGTGTGATCGCGCCATTCTGGGCATCCGTCCAAAAATGAAGCATGACTCATGATTGCACACCAGGACAATTGCGTTTCGAAATTTTAATGTTGGTTGGTGTGGTCACCTCATGAGCAGTTAAACAAATGAGTTATTCTCTGTTATAGTAATTTCTACTGATGCAACGAGAGCCTGTAAGAGTCGCCAACCATTTGATGGTACCAGAGGCCACACAGAGGATTGTTTGTTGGTGGTTACCAGACTGACAATTCACTCTGTCTTTAGCTTTCAGCTGATGAACTGAAAAGATTGACTATATGCATCTCTTCATGGCAAACTTCACTGTATAATGTTGAATTCTATGACCCTGATTGAAAATTTCGTTTCCTTCAATGAAGAAATCATCCAGCAACTACCATATATATTTGTCTGATCATCAAATTCTGTTAACTCTTCTAGCAAATACTAAGCTAAGGCCTCCTTGGTATGGCTCGGTGACAAGCCAGTTCCTTGATAAGCGGTAATTATCTTGACCATCTGACTGCAAACAGGGACACCTGGTCAAGGGTAATATTCCTGACCATCTGACTACAAATAGCTAGGGACACCTGGTAAAAGGTAATTGTCCTGAGAATCTGACTATAACACGGGTACCCGTCTCCCTCCATTTTTATGGAATGTTGTTCATATGTTCCAAAAAGAATATCTAAAACCACCTTATCTTGCAGCTGACTGTACAAGAGCAATACCCTATATGTTAACAACTGTTTCTGTGTGTAGCTTCCCGCTGGTCACAGCCCGGTCCTGTCCAACAATCATGAGCGCCATCAGATATTTCCTTTGTTTACGGACAATTTTGTCAGTTGAGCTATAAAACTGATAAGTTTGAAGTTTCGATCATGCGCATGGGAGATTAGAACCACATGAGTAGGGCACTACACTTACACATGGCAAGGGAATCAGAGGTGGATGTTATATTGAATTTTCACATAATGCTTTACATCCATCAATACGCAAATCACCTAATAAAATATTACCAACCATAATGTAGTAATTATTCTTCCTATACCAAGATATAGAACAAAATAGTCGACTTATCCTTATTTGACATCTCTTGACCTTCATGACCTAAAAAATGACCTTCAGGGTAAAAAATGAGAATATCATCCGATCACATCTCAATCCCCACGCCATGTAGAGTTGATTAAGCATGGATGATAGCTTTTAACAAACGATGCCGCCATCTTCTTGGATTAGCTCACTAATTTGGGGTCATTGCTCCCCCTAAATGTTTTTCTTGTCACTTCAGCTAGGGAGCTGAATCTTACCACACTATACCATTGGATCAAGCTCTACGAGAAAATGTTTTAAAAATCCAAGATGGCCACGTGATAATTTTCGATTTTTTTATTTATGTGCTTTCTTCACAAAAACTGCATGATAATTAAGTAAATAATCATCTGATGTAAAATGAAATAGTTTTTGTCCCCTTTTCCTCGCAGAAAACAACATTTTTTCTGATACGCCACATGGCCGCCATTTTGAATTTACTCATGGTTTTCTGCTCATAGATATGCAAATAGGCTCAACATGACCCCAGTATGGTAAACTACAAAGCCATGGAGTGTCAGCTCTCAATTTTTTTGCCGATTCGAAGATAGGGCAGAAAGTTTTGGAAGGGGGCCACAATGCCCCCCCCGATCTGGTAGTGTTAAAATTTCCCATAATCCATTGCATCTGTGAATATGCAAATCACCAGTAAGTAAGACCAGAAGAAAAATGCAGCAAATTAAAAAAAAATCACTCACAATCACTCTTCCTTTACGAAGATAATGCAAAAAATAGATGCTTTATCCTTATTTGACCTCTAATGACCTTACCGGTCAAAAATGAGAATGTCATCCGGTCACATCGTAATCTGCATATCATATGTAGAGTTGATTAAGCCTGGATGACAGCTTTTAACACGCGATGCCATCAAAAAGTTTTCTAGCCATCTTTGGGTTGGGTGGCTGGTCTACTAATTTCTATGTGGGGTAATAAAATAATGAATTGAATTTGTAATATTTTTATACCAGGTTCATCAACTTGCAGAGCAGTGGAGTTCAAACCGGTTGCACTTATTCGAGATGTTAATGTGCACCACCTCCGGAAATACCTTACTGAACAGACTCGCCAATGCGGTATTGCAAATTATCATTTTTCTTCTCATTATTCAAATGGTAAAAGTGCACTTTAGGCTACTGTGGAGAGAAATTTTGCAACATTCTACAAATTTCTCTACCAATCTTTTCAGTTTTGGGGATAAATAACATATCCATGCCAAAGTATTTCTCCTCATATCAGTTGACATAAATATGTGGATTTTTTTTGCTTTTAAGTCTAGGCAATGATGCACGTATGTGTAGGCAGCATACTGACTTAACACTTCAGTGGTCAATTGCCTATTAGCTTTGATACATTCCATTCACAATTTTCCTATGGTTAATGTATTAGGAAAAACGTTTCGCCATTCCTAATGAATATTTCTAATTGTATTATGACGAATTCTAAAGCATCTGCCTTATTTTAGCATTGGAAGCATAGGTACATTGCTGCCCTATATTGCACGATATAGTACTCTTTCCCATGCCACTATTCCAAAATGAACCTATTCCATATATCATTTGCACGGGTTGACTAGGTTATATCACCGTCTGCTACATAGTAAATGGCTATAAGTGAGAATTACTCACTATTTTCTACTTTCAATACATTATTCGATACATCATCTGTTTTCACTTAGTTTTGCAACTCGAAAGGCTTACAAATGCGAATTATTTCACAGGAGTCTTGTCCTTTCACTTACTCTGTGTATCCCATGGCGTGGCAATCGTAGTAAATTTATGAATCACGCATGTGCAGAAATCGCAACATTGCTATGACGACAGCTGTCACTCAAGATACATTTCAGTTGTTATCTTAAGTCATATAACAAAAAAATCCTCCAGAATTTTCAGAATTCATCACCATCATTCAGTAGTGTTCTTGTGTCGGCAGTAGGCTAACGTGCTGCTCGAGGGCAGAGTCCACAAAACTGTAATGGCAACTCACCTATTTTTTCAAGGTCATATGCTCATTATTATGACATAACCTGAACAAATATTTATAGGCTTCCAAAGTAATACTATGTATACATTAGTTATGGTCCAAAGCCGTGCTGAAAATGACTGACCTTTACCAAGTTTATCCACATCACATTCTATTCTATAAAATATTTCATGAAGTATTTTATCTACATTGTCCAAATTGATTCCACATATGCCTGTGCCTGGAGTCTAATGAATATCACTCACCTTCACCTATTTTCTAACGGTCAAATTCTATTTGTTTTTAACATGCCTGAATTCATGTTCCATATGCAATTAATTAAGCATAGACCAGAAATTTTTAGAATATCACCTACCTTTAACTATATTTCCAATATCAAATTACTTCATTTTGTTATGAGCTTTAAGGTGGAGTATTTCTAGAGTTAAGTATTTGGTCATATTCTACCACAACCTCAGCGCAGAATTTTTTTCATCTATTAAGCTATGCCTTGGCAAAACCTGACCTGGCTCAACTTCCTATGTATTTTTATAATGAGAGAACAGTCAACCCTACTTCATCACATTTTTGTTAACCTAAATGATATCAAAATTCTAGAAATACATTGTATTGCAGCACATTGGTCTATTTTCTTCTGGCTGGGAGACCATCTGTAAAGTGCAGTCCTTGACATCCATATTTTCTTTCTGTTCGTCCGTATGTCTGTCAACACACTGGTTACACTTGCATTTTCATACACATAGGTGAACACTGATAGGTCACCTTTATAACATATTACACCATCCAGCTTTACAAGACCGCTTGGTCATGTAATAGTTCTATAAATATTTAGCTATCCATATTCAGAGAATTGGGAAAGCGATATAATCCCTCCTTGCCATATAGGTAGTCCAAAGAAAATATTTCTTTTTCTTGGTGCTAGTTTCTTCTGGCTGGCACACCATCTGTAAAGTGGAGTCCTTTACATCCATATTTTCATCTAAACTAATCATCAATACTCAAATTAACTTATATATCAGAGCACATTGTACACTTTTTATTGGTGGATAGACCTAACATGTTCTACCATATTTCCAATCTGCTGATAAAATATGGAAATTGCTGGCCTATATGTTTCATCATCCCAGCATAAAGCACTCATGTGCAAATGTCCCCATTACGGCCAGGTGCAAGGGGGGGGGGAGAGGGAGAATGAAATTCATAAACACATCATGTGTACAGAGTGGTACATCTAGAAGCTATTTATTCTCCCTTGGTGAATATTGCACGGAGCTTTTAATATCCAATTTTCACAGGAAATGTGCAGTTTTAGCTCATTACAATTTATATACACGCACACCCTACTGCATATCATAATTGTTGTTAACTCCTCTTCATATGTCATAAAATGTATGTATAGAAATCTCTTCATTTTTGTATTTTTAGAAATATTAGGTGGTAAAATAATAATCACAATAAAAACATGTCGTTTGAACATTGTTTTAAACTTGCTGTCTTGGTATCAAGGTTGATACGTTCTGTGTCACCATAAACCCTAAAAACACTTCTTGTATGAATCAGGAAATATGGTGTTAACTGATTTTATAGCAAAAGTGGTTATCGCCGGATTTTCTAATTCAAGTTAAGTTTACCCCTGAAAATGTTCTACAACAGTAATGGAATATTGTGAAATTGAACAGTTACATCAAACGTACCACATACTTGCTCCCTTCTATTAATAGAAATAGTCACCATAGCTCTGTATTACTTAGTCAATTAAAACTGCTGTATTATGTCTCATATTATCACAATTTCATTTTCTTCTGTTTCATTTTCCAGTTCAAGCCATTCATGGCGACAGGATTGTTAATACAGACATATTCAGGCCAGATTTGAAGCCAATATGGTGGGATGACAGTGTTTGGCCATATGCCTCGGTCAATAATCGCATCACAAATGCAGATGGGGAGACAAGTATACCTCGTTCACATTGTCTGACATCGTCTCGTGTTTACCCTAGCTTAAATACCTATGGTCATTGAGAGAAGGAGAGCAACTTTGAGTGAGAGGGCTTGTAAACAGAGAGGGGGGGGGGGAGGGGAGGGTAGGGCACTCGCATTCGTTGTGCTCTCATGGAAAAACTTTCAGCTCATAACTTTATACATGCTGAGCTTTATGGGTCATCACATTAAGCCAGAGGTATTGATTAACACTTCACGCACATGATTACTCAAGCATCACCCACACAGTTCCTTTACGTAAATTAGCCGTATGTACCAGCGCCATCTTCAAGTTTGTTGTGAGTCATTCACATCAGGTGCATGCAGCTAATTCCATTAATTCTTCACTCGGTGGTGTGCCATGTGTCTTGCTTAACATTCAGCTGTAGAAAGTACCCCATTTACTTTTAGTCAACTTTTATTAACTTAGGGAACAATATTATCTAGGCACACTTTTTGGTTATATTGCGAATTATATAATCTATTCCATAGAATGGCACATTCTTTTCGTCTGTATGTCTATCAACACATTGCACACTAGTTACACTTAGGCGAACACCAACAGGTCACCTTTATAAAACGTCACACCCTTCTGCTTTAGAATACAGCTTGGTCATGTCATATATCTTTAAATATTTAACTGTTCATATTCAGAAAATATGGAGAGCGATACAACCACCGCTTGCTATATATGGAGACCAATGAAATTCACCTTTCCGTTCATCAAGGAGTGAGCGGGACATTAGTAGTGTAATTCATCTCCAAAATATTGTGGGAGCCCGGTCTTCCATTGTGTAAATGTGTGACATCAACTGCAAGCTTTTAACTGCATGGTGAACTGTAATAAGTTCCTACCTTTCTCAAACTAAAAATTGGCTAACTTTTCATTTGGGGTTCAAAGTTATTTCAAATTTGAAGTTTTAAATGTATTTTCCCTCTTGTGTTCAACTTATTAGTTTTCACCTGTGGTAAAGTATTTAAAATCTTAATTCAATCCTCATGTTAAAAGTGAAGCATTAAAATTATACTGAATATCATTTTGAAGTTAAATTTTGAACTCTTGCCAAGCCGACCTGCCCCACCGATTATGTTTCTTCAAAACTAAGCTTACTGCAATCTGTCTTATTATACCACCTCTGTAGTTTACTTGCATAGTTAAATAGAATGCAATCACCAACAGGAATACATTGACAGAATGCAATCACCAACAGGAATTTATTGCAAATATTCTCATTTCTATAACCAAAAACGGAAGGATGTGGCCGTCTATCATTTCATAATAGAGTAGACCCCCCATTTTTAACTACATCATAATTCGTCTTCTTTTTTCTTAGCTCATGTATGGTACCATTCTGCTGGGTATTTCCACTCCTTCAAAAGAGAATATGTGAATGGATTATCCAGATGCCAATTACAATCCTTGGAACAAATAAGTGAATTTTATACAGGCTGAGTCCTGCTCCTTTTTATCTCGCCTTACGAAGTAAAGGGAAGATATTGTGAGGGGGAAAGAGGGTGTTGGTGTCGGTGTCCCCTGCCTCAGGAACTGATAAGGTTTTTGGTTTAGCAAATTCAAAAAAAATCTATATAAATTAGAAAAAATAAAAAAAAAATAAAAAAAATATGGGAGGTGGGTATGCCACATGGGGGTACTACCCCTGGTGTGCTCCAATGTTAAAATCCATATGATAGAGTGTTGCGTTCAGCTGAAGTGCACAGGTACATCTGTACATCACAGTTTGCTGCAGTCGTCAGCTGTCATTGAATGATTATTAAACTTGGTACACATGTTTCTTATAATTAGAGTATGTACCTGTGCTATGTAGGAGATGAAATATTAATTTTTGTTCCAATTTGTACATGTATATAGATGTACACCTGTACATGGAAAGTTTTCTGAAGCTGTCAACTTTCACTGGATGAGTTTCACACTTGCTATCCAAGTTCAATGTGATTCAAGGCTGTGCATATGAATTTTTGTCCTAATTATTGCAGTTTAGACTCTGTACGTTTCCATTGATAAGGTTTTTGTTGAGCAAAAATGTATATCTATATCTGTACATGGAAAGTTTGTTGAACCTTTCATGGCATCATTATACAACTTGGTTTACATGTTTCGTGTTTTCCTAGGTCACAGCTCTCCCGCAGTAATCCCACACGGTACTGATCTATCCAGCAGTATTCCCAAATGGCACTGGCCTATCCAGCAGTAATTCCACACGGCACTGACCTATCCAGCAGTATTTCCAAATGGCACTGGCCTATCCAGCAGTAATGCCACACGGGACTGACCTATCCAGCAGTATTCCCAAATGGCACTGGCCTATCCAGCAGTAATCCCAGACCATACTGGTCTATCCAGCAGTAATCCATTTGGTACTGGCCTATCCAGCAGTAATCTCACACAGAGCTGACCTATCCAGTAGTAAACCCAAATGGCACTGGCCTATCCAGCAGTAATGCCACACGGGACTGACTTATCCAGCAGTAATCCCAGACCGCACTGCCCTATCCAGCAGTAATCTCACATGGGACTGGCCTATCCAGCAGTAATTCCCCATGGTACTGGCCTATGCAGCAGTAATCTCACACGGGACTGACCTACCCAGAAGTAATATGACATTGGACTGCAATATTTAGCAGTAATCCCATTGTAATCCCACACAGGTTTAGTCTATACAGCCGTAATCCCACACAGGATTGCCGTATGCAGCAGTAATCCCACACTGCACTGCCTATGCAGCTGTAATCCCACACGGTACTGTCCTATCCAGCATTAATCCCATACGACACTCATCTATCCAGCAGTAATCCCATACAGCACAGGCCTATCCAGCAGTAATCCCACTTGGCACTGGACTATCCAGCAGTAATCCCACTTGGCACTGGACTATCCAGCAGTATTCCCACAGGGCACTGGTCTATCCATCAGTAATAACACACGGCACTGGTCCATCCAGCAGTAATCCTACACAGGACTGGCCTATCCAGCAGTAATCTCACATGGTACTGACCTATCCAGCAGTAATCTCACACTGCACTGCCCTATGCACCAGTAATCCCACGGCACTGACCTATCCATCCTACATGGGATTAACTTATATTAAAGTTAATTGTGCTCTTTCCCAAAATATATAAATATAATCCATTATGTTTGAAAGTTTTACGACAATTCGTTACCAAGAAGAAGAGGACCAATGTTCTATTTCCTGCAACATACATGTAGAATAAACTGTGGAGTGCATACTGTCAACCTTCTGCATCCTTTCGGTAGTAGAAAAGAAAAATGCCAACAATCAATATTATTTGGATGTCATCTTGTTATGCCATGGAATAATACAAATTTTCCCTATGCCATTTGTAGTGGTAAAATGTCTACCAATATTCACCACTCTGTAGCAAATATGTTTTGCTTTTTATGCCTCATACTTATAGAATCAATAATTTCAATTCTATTCCCTATGATTTTCCATCATCTAATAAGCTCTTGATGTCATTCCCTAAACTCACAACCTCTTTTGTTATATTGACAAAGTTGCTGCACTTTCACTATCAGTCAGCATGATGTTGTTTGATCAGTCCATATATTGGTGAAGAAAAGAAACCGATCAGTATGCAGAAGTGTTATATTGGTTGCATACACATTATTGTCCCATCAATCACAGACTCTGGTTTTCAACTACTAATTTATAGTTGCACCTTCCATTTAGTTACAGGTCATGTACATGTGGAACAATGCTATTATCTCTTCCTACTTTATGTAATTGGTCCCATAGTATGTGTTTGTGAATTTAAATTATTTGCTCTTTTCAATTGTAGAAAAACCACAGAGGACAACTCTACTTGCATTGATCAAAGGTTTACATGACTGGATGGACAAACCCCTAGTATGTACATCCAACAGCCATCACTCACCACTTATTTATGAATTACATACCTATATTTAATTAACAAAAGATACTGTAATAAAACACTATTTATATGCATATACTAGTGATAATCAGATAGGTTTGTTTTCAGTTCTCCTGCACTGGAATAATGACAAACCAAGAGAAGTCCATAGGCTTCATCATTCAGGCATAAATAAGTAACCTATGTATGTCTGGTGAATGAAAATCCATGAGGAGCTCCACAGGTTCCTGGCCCCAACATGGCCACTACAATGGCATTCAGTGTTCACTTGTTTTTATCAGCCCAGCAACTCCATAACTGTGTTGAATTGTTGAATACGACTGACCTTCATCTATGTTTCCAACATCAGTACTTTATTTGATAATGAGGCTCATAGGAGAGTATATTTTAGAAGAGTATATTTACACATATGAATTCTGTTCTGCTCTACCAGAACCTCAGCGCAAAATTTTTCTCATCAATGAAGGTCTTGGCGAAAGCTGACCAGGCTCAACTTGTATTCCTAATAAGACAAAACTACAGTCAACCCCACTATATGTCATTTTTCTTAACCTACATTATGTTGTCGAAATTGTAAAAATACATCTTATCCAATGCACGATTGCTACATGTACACATAGCTGAGGTATATTGGAGCCAATTGGGCTATTTTCAACTCCTGTGGCCCTGATGTTTTACAACAGTTCTAGTTATTTTTTAAATAAATGTCTGTCCTCTAATGGGCATTGATATAATCTACTTTCGTTTCAGGTAACTCCCAGTTATGGTAGTTCACCTGATAGTTCAATCACAACAAGTGCCCTTAGCACAGTTAATGTTTGAAAATATTGTTCATGTTTTCGGCATAAATTCCAGCTGTAATTGCAGTGCTAATACAAATTAAAAGTACGTCATTAATCCAACAATGAATCGATTGACATCTCTCTCCGCTTCATTATTTTGCTTTGAAGGTGCACTTCCTGTCATTGCATTATTACAGAAATTATATACCAACTGTGAACTACGAGAAACGAAAATTAAATTTTAAAAGAGTATCTAATGCCCATTGGGGGCCAGAATATGATCTCCAGTATCTCTGTAACTGTCTTGTCAAAGGTCTAAGTTTTCAATAAAACTATGAAAAGTAGGCAACTAAATAACCAAAGTCTGCAAAAGAAGAATATTCTGCATTTCAGTGGACTCTTCAGTCTAAAAAAACACCAACCTCATTTTATACTCGGAATATGTTCTTTCAACGAACATTGAACATTTGCAGAATTTCATAATTATCTCAACTTACGAAGTAAAGGGGAGATACTATGAGGGGGAAAATGTTAATGTTTTTGGTTTAGCAAATTCAATTTTTTTTTTTTTTAAATTTAGAAAAAATATAAAAGAATAAAAAAAAAATATGGGGGGTGGGTATTCCACCTGGGGGTACTACCCTGGGGTGCTCCAATGTTAAAATTCCTATCATAAGAGTTTTGCGTTTAGCTCAAGTGCACATGTACATCTGTACTAAGAAAGTTTGCTGTAGTTGTTAGCTGTCATTGCATCATTATGAAACTTGGTACACATGTTTCTTATTATTAGAGGATGTACCTGTGCTATTTTTGATATGAAATATTTAATTTCTGTCCAAATTATGGAGTTTTCTGTTTAGCAGAATTGTACATGTAGGCCACTACATGTACACATGTACATAGAAAGTTTGCTGCAGTTGTCAGCTGTCATTGGATGATTATGAAACTTGGTACACATGTTTCTTATGATTGGAGCATGCGCCTGTTCTATTTATGAGATGAAATATTCTTTTGTGTCCAAATTATTAGGTTTTGGACTTAGTAATTTGCCAATTATAAGGTTTTTTGTTATACAAACATGAGTAGCGTGACTAACGTCACAGGACCTACGAAGTAGGGTGAGGAAGATGGCTTGGAGGTCCAGGCGTAATGTTATAGGTCACTCTAAATTAGGTCAGCTCAGAACTTGCTGATAACAGTCCCTTAATGCAAGTTCATGCCAAAAATCAAGGTTCTAATGTCAACGGTTCTCCTTATTTTGCCGACGAAAGGATTCGGATGGACTCACTCACTCATTACCGAACAATTTGCAAATGAGAGCCTACTTCACATGAGCAGTGTGACTAACGTCACAGGACCTACGAAGTACAGTAGGCATTAGGACTCGAACGCGAACTGAACTCTTGGAAATCCCCACCCCCAGTTGAAATCCTGCCTATATTAAGATGGGCACCGCCCAAGTCAGAATCGCCACTGATTTTCATCAAAAATCACCAGAAATGTCCATCAAAAATAGGTCAGCTCAGAACTTGTTGGTAACAGTCTCCTAATGCGCCTTCATTCCAAAATAAATAACGATCACCGATTTAATTTTACATTTTTTTTTAAAGGAAATAGATTGAATAATATAGGTTCACTAGATTTCAAGCTTTACGTGTGAAAATACATCTACATCTCTTTAGTGGTTTTTAGTGCCCTTGTCCAGGATCAAAACAACTTTTTAAATCACATTATTTTCCCAACAATACACCAAATTTTTATATATAGTACTATAGTATAGAAAGGTAGCATTTATGTAGTTTACGGTAATTCAACTCGAGACCAACACCTTCTATGCACAAGATAATAATGATTCTATGTGATTCTCCTGAGCATAACCGGTACAAAGACGAATAAATAGCGTCTCTACATCACGTTGTTATCTAGATATATGAGACAACACATTTTGGGTATCGGCAATCTGATGAATGTACTATTCCGGTTTCCTTGTTTCACATTATATTCTATGGCAGTTGATCGGTGATTTTCTTTATGATAAACGTTAAACCACCTCAGCTTCGTTGTGCAAACAGCGCTGAATTTTTGAGGGTATATGCAGTAGGGTATTTTTAGCCGGAGAGTAACTGATAGGCCTAGTCATTAAATGCGATAAAACGCTGGAGCAAAACGGACCACAGTTTTCTTGGCAATGATGACATGTTTGGATGTGAAACAGGATACACGTTACAGGCTACAGCTTACATATATATAACAATATACTGAAGTGTTAATTATAAATCTAATTTTAATCAGAATTATTTCAGATCAGAACTTGCTGGTAACAATGCCCTAATGCACGTTCATGCCAAAAATCAAGGTTCTAATGTCAACGGTTCTCCTTATTTTGCCGACGAAAGGATTCGGATGGACTGACTGACTCACTCATTACCGGACAATTTGCGATCTGTAGCCTACTTCGTAGGAATAGGAAAATGTACTGAAAATTTGTCTGAATTTATTAGGTTTCATTGGATCATTATGAAACTTGGTACACATGTTTCATATTATTAGAGCATGTCTCTGTGCTATTTAGGAGATGAAATATTAATTTTGTTCAAATTTTGAGGGTTTTGTCTTAGTAATCTGCCAATGATAATAGTTTGCTGAAGCTGTCAGCTTTCATTGCATGAGTTTTTATACTTGCTACCAACATTCAATGTTATTTGAGGATGTGCATGTGCTATTTAAGAAATATGACATTAAATATGAATTTTTGTCCTAATTATCGCAGTTTAGACTTTTACGTTTCCATTGATAAGGATTTTGTTGGGCAAAAATTCACATCTACATGCGTACATGGAAAGTCTGCTGAACCTTTCGTGGGATGATTATAAACCTTGGTAGACATGTTTCATGTTTTCCTAGGTCAGACCTATCAAGCAGTAATCCCACCTGGCACTCACCTATCCAGCAGTAATCCCAAATGGCACTGGACTATCCAGCAGTAATGCCACACGGCACTGACCTATCCAGCAGCAATCCAGTATGGGACTCAACTATCCAGCAGTAATCGCAGACTGGACTGGCCTATCCAGCAGTAATCCAACTTGGCACTGGCCTAGCCAGCAGTAACCTCACACGGCACTGGCTTGTCCAGAAGTAATCTCGCACTACACTGCAATATGCAGCAGTAATCCCACACAGCACTGAGCTATCCAGCCATAATCCTACATTGCACTGACCTATCCCGCTGTAATCCCACACAGGGTAGCCTATCCAGCAGTAATCCCACATGGGACTGGCCTCCCCAGCAGTAATCCCAAACGGGATTGCTGTATGCAGCAGTAATCCCACATGGCACTGGCTTCCCCAGCAGTAATCCCACACGGCATTGCCGTATGCAGCAGTAATCCCACACTGTACTGCCTATGCAGCAGTAATCCCACATGGCACTGACCTATCCAGCAGTAATCCCATACGACACTCGCCCATCCAAGAGTAGTCCTACATGGCACTGGCCTATCCAGCAGTACTCTCACTTTGTACTGGACTATCCAGCAATAATCCCACATGGCACTGGCCTATCCAGCAGTAATAACACACGGAACTGGCCGATCCGGCAGTAAACCTACACAGTACTGGCCTATCCAGCAGTCCTCTCACACTGGACTGCCCTATGCAACAGTAATCCCACGGCAATCACCCATCCATCCTACATGGCATTTACCTATCTGGGAGTAATCCCACATGGCACTCATGTTATTGTCTGTACCAGATAGTCTATTGGAGACATTATTGTCTGTACCACTGTCCACATCATCTATTCCAGACATTATTGATTGCTGTACATGTATGCTTTCAAAACTGCTGCAGCTTCGGCAAGGCTAGATGTTGGGGTTCACAGACGCTTGTTTTATCACATATCAATCACAGTATGTATAATCTGGAGCACCCAATGAGGAGAGAGAGAAGCACCCTTTATGTTACAATACCATCATTACCTGCATGCTATTGGTGGATGTCTGTTCAGCCTGCTTATATTGGGGAGTACACAATCCGCATGTCCTGAATATTTCAATTTTGGCCATCTTAAAGTAGGTTTCATATTGTATAGCATATTGATGTTGGTATTCCACAATACTTTTGCAGCATGGTGTAAGAATATATTTTTAGCATTTGTATTGCCGTCCATGCAGTTTGTGCCATCAACTAGTCCAACAGTTTTCATATTGTGATCTTTTCCAAAGGTCCAGTTGAAAGGTCAGACTTTGGTGATCAAATCAAATGTCACAATCATCATTGTGTCTTGTGTTTTTGGCATATGTGTACAAGTATTTAATGGTCCTGAATGTTCTATGTAATACACGCAGCAAATGAAATATCTAATTAGGTTGGGTTCTACTCATTTCAACAACCATGACAACCATAGTTGCATTATAATTGTGCTAATTTAGCTGGCCATATCTTGGTAAACTTGTAATTTATTTTTCATTTGAACTACTGCATTCTTATTAAATTGTAATACCCTAGTAGAAACACCTATCTTCCTTTTTATTAATGACTTCACTGTCTCCTTCGAATGGGCATAATTTGGAGCCTTACATTTATCAGTTGTTAATGTTTGCCTCTGAGACTTGAAAGCCTGCAATTTCTGTTTTTGAAATTTTTCCTCTCAATTACAGTCAACCTTTTGCCCATTTACAATCTTCCCACACTCTTCACTATATGGTGTGAATGCTGTCAAGTCCTGCATGTCTCATTGAAGCACAATGTTCATTGGTATCTGAATCCATTTTACAAGTCATCTATGTCTGCTGTATTATTCTATGTTTATTATATATCATATAATTTCAGTTGCCAGAGTTCTTGTCAGAATTGAAGAATCAGGTAATGGTAATATCACATTGACTGGTAATGTGGCACTTGCACATTACACAGAGTGGATGGAACAGAAGTTCCAATCCTGGATGTTTATTATACTAATCATGTGTAAAATAGACAACATGGAAACAAAGTGGTAACTTTAGGACAGCTCATTGACTGTATTGTGTCGTGCAAGTCCCACAGTACTTGTAAGTCAATGCTAGGCATACTTTGGATCCATTATAAAAGTCCTTCAGCACAAAAGCCATTCAGAGCTATAGATCACAATTACTATATCCAGAACTATGACAAATTTAAAGCTTCAAGCAGAATAAATTTATGGAAACGGTGTTCATACAACAATCTGTAAATTTCATAGCACAACTGGTGCACAGTCTATACATGTTATATGAACCTTTATGTAGTGCTCAATCATCCTCGCACCATCTCTATAATCATGACAGATCAACAGTGTCTTTTGCAGTGCTATGGTGGCTCGACTGTGGTGCTTCTGACAAACTGGCATCATCGCAGAATCAATATAGCAACCAATTTGAGCTGAGCAGTGCTGCATTCTAAGGGATTAACTGTGGAACAGTTATTGTTAAGTGAAGCTTCAGAAACTTCAATAAATTTCAACTTCAAAACTAGAAAGTGAGAAGAATTTCAAGTTATATAATAGTCATATTTGTTATTATTTTCCCCATTTTTCATTTTAACATCAAAATTTGCAACATGACCAAAACTAGAAAGTGAGAATAATTTTAAATCGTAATAGTTAGGTCTTTCCATTTCGGATGGAAATATCTTTTGATATTCTGTTTATTATTATTCCAAGCAAACTCTAAGACTCGAATATCTGCTTAACCTATGAAGATAGAGATATGATATTATACACACTTATAGATATCAGTCGGGGGCTTAGTTCACAGTTTAGAGTTTTCACCTTTGACCTTGACCTAATAAGATATAGGCCTGGGAAATTGAATTTTATTTTGTGAATATCGACCAAACACATTAGAACATGCATTTGAGAGTTAGAATGTAAGTATTTGAAGAAATTCTCCATAAAATGTTCCAAGAAAATATGTAGGTCAGCCAAGCAGTTTTCGAGTTCTCTCCCCTTTTGATAATATTAAGGAAATCGTTTTTGGAATCTTAATATGCAGTATTTGCTAGCGGACACTTAATGAACTATTAAAGTAATTGACATCGCATATGTAACACGACACCAACTTAAGTGTCGATGCACATTACAGGCACCGTAAGTCGCGAAGTCCTGTATGTAACCCGTAACAGCAAAAGTTTAGTGGGCTTCATATTTCGAATGTACCAGTGCAGGCATCCCGTGTACGCAATTAAATTAATGTCGTGTTATATGACGGAAGTAAATAGTAATTGTCGAAATCTCAGCTTATCTTTGTACCGCTATAGCTTTTGAACCTTACTAGATATGGACCTCTAAGTTGTACCATTTTATTCTTCCATGTCAAATATTTTTGATTTGATTGGATTACCGTTTTTAAGGATGTCCGCTGGTGGTAAATCAAAGTAATTAACTTTTTGAATAATGTGTACTGTTGCATTCATAATTGTGTAATATGAGGAAAAACAAAGAAAAAAATATAGGTTGGTGTGCATTTTTTAGCTGTAGGCAACATGAAGTGGACTGCCCTATGCTCAATTTGATAACCTAGAAAGCATAGGGAATAGCCCTAGTTTTGAAGCATATTCATGAAAAATTCATATAAATAGTATTTAACTTTTTCTTATATTCTAACTGTTTGCAGATAATCACAATGTCTATCAAAATTTAGCAAATTGGGTGGATGTTGGTGTGCAAAATTCTTGGCTAGAAGGCTTTTAAAGGAAATCCCCATCACTTAACCTAGGGAAGGGAGATAACCCGATAGAAAAACAGGCAAAATGGCTGCCATAGTTAAAAACCATCAGCGGACATCCTTAATGCAGAGTGACACGTTCCTACGGATATAGGAGTGGTTTGTATAGCTAACATGATAACCTTGAGAGCTCGTGGGTTCGCATCCAACTTCAAGAGAACCCATGTACTTTAAGATCCTCATGGTACTCATATGAACAGTCACAATCAAAGCGTGACTGAGGTACATCATTTTTAGATGACGACTCTATAACGAATATTATGGATCAGCGATACGGATTTGATATTTTGGAACATCATGATGTCTTGCCGGCATCATAGAAAATTGTTGACCGCTTCTCTCTTGTAGGAAACAAGCCTATGTTTATGTATACTTTTGTCTTTTTGAATTTGGTGCTAATACTGTTATATGGAAATGGAATAGGTCTTTGGATTATGGACGCGGATATTCTCTAATGGACGACGGCTGGATTATGAATGACGGACTAGACGCTTGTAATTTCATGTTCAGTATCTGAGTTATTATTCGTTTGAGCTCGTCGGTTTTAGAAATGGAAAGACCGGGTCACTGTCCACAGTGTCTAGTTATAATTGTTATCAGTTTTCCCATTTTTATTTTAACATTAAAAATTGCATTTTCAACAAAACTACAAGTTGAAATTTTTTTAAATTATAGTTATAATTATGATAATAGTGATAACAGTTTACCAATTTTTCATTGGTATATTCCATTAAATTTATATGCTGAATGGCTTTTGTCCAGAATTCAGATGAGCTGAACAGCTAATATCTTGAGGGGCTGATGTCCAAAGGACTGTTGTCTATGCTCCGCATACTTTACCTACATATAGTCATAATACTCACAGTTTCAGAATGCATATCCTTTACATAAACATCATGATATACTCTTGACACAGTAAAATATTCCCATTAAATATTGCGCTCTAATTATTTGTTATTTTGCATTCAATTTGGGCAGAGGTATTTTGAAGTCCTACTCGCTGAAGTTAAAAAAATAGAACATAAAAGTATACGTTTACTTCATTTCAATTACTGTCAATTGTGTGGACATGCCAATATAATCCATCATTAAACTAGCATTATATTGCTCTATCTTATCAACTCTGTGTAGTAAATGTCATGGCCTCTGGTTTTATGATGAAACATTTAACTTTGTGATTGAATTACCCAGTATTGATTATTTTCCGTAATCATGAATAATGCCTATATTAGAAGAGAACTATTGCTTATTGTAGAAGGAGTCGTCGAGATGGAAGAAGGAGGAGCAGAAGTCGAGGGAGGAGGAGGAAAGATGGAAGAAGGAAGAGGAGTCGAGAGAGGAGGCCAAGGTCTCTCTCCGCAGTTTCGTATTTTTGGCGAGTGGTATTCACCAGAAGAATCCATGATGGGGCATTTTCCCTGCTCATGTTAATTGTAAAATTGATAATTTGTTTTGTTTTTATATTTTGTTATAAATACATAAGTTCTAATACACAGCTGTAACATTATGTAATTTTTTTATCGGTATTATGGAAAAGACAATATTGATGGAGGTCAATCTGGGAATGCTCTTCTGTTTTTTAAATTTTTATTATTCAGTGTAATTGACTATTAAAACAACATGGCAATGACCTTTCCAAGCAGTATCTTTTTTAATCTTCCAGACATTGTGAGAAAGTCATACAATTTTGAAAGGCTGATATGGGCATATTTTCCATAATTTTTATGTTCGGAGTAGGGGTGATTTGTCAATCAATCTAGATGCAGTCACATACACAAGTTTAATAAGTCAAGGTTTGTTATAGCTCATTATAAAGGTGAAATTCTTATAAATTTTTTTCATACCCGGTATGCAATTATCGATAGTCATATCAATTTTTATTATCACCTGAGGGGAGTGTGATAGTTTATCACTGCCATTTGAGGCCTTCACACAAAAACTATTTACTTCACCCCAAGGATAAAGAGGAGAAGGAGAAGAAAGAGCACGAGGAGGAGGAGAAGAACGAGCATGAGGAGGAGGAGGAGAAGAAAGAGCAAGAGGAGGAGAAGGAGAAGAAAGAGCATGAGGAGGAGGAGGAGAAGAAAGAGCAAGAGGAGGAGGAGAAGGAGAAGAAAGAGCATGAGGAGGAGGAGAAGGAGAAGAAAGAGCAAGAGGAGGAGAAGGAGAAGAAAGAGCATGAGGAGGAGGAGAAGCAGAAGAAAGAGCATGAGGAAGCCAGTAAGAAAGAGTACAAAGAGGGTAAGTATTTATTGCACTTCAATCACTACAGACACAAGTGTCCAATTACAGTGACGATAACAGTATAAAATTCAACATATGTACAATACAATAACAAAATACATGGCGTAAGGTTAGGAACATACAGAGAAGTTATAGTCAGATTGTTGACCAATATATATTAGCTAAATAACACGGATTTACAATTGCGTTTAAAAGTTTCAAAGGGCACGAATAAATCCAATTTACCGGCCATGTCATTGTATGAGAAAGAGGAGGACGACACAAAGGAGGACAAAGACGAGGACAAGTCAACGAAGGAGGACAAGTCAAGAAAGGAGGAACACAGGAAGGAGGAGAATACCAAACAGGAAAATGGAAAAAGGAAAAGAGGTGAGAGCTGGAAGGTTGCTTCAGGTGTAATTGTGTTTTTTTTCTGAGAATATGTTCCAGTTATACCCATGTGCTCAGTTTGGCTCAATATATTCATCGTATCGGTCTTTTTGTCTCGCATCAATCTTACTTAAAAGATAATGGTAAAGTCTATTTATACAGAGAAAAATCACACAAGCAATGAAGGTAAGAAAAGAAGAAGGGCGGATAAGAATGTGGAGGGTCAGTATTTCTGTGTTTTCCTTTGTTACATTCATACTCGTGAGCTTAGTCAATATGTCGACATCAGCCATGTGTCTTTGTATCTGCTCATTATTGCCATTTCAGTGGTTTAATAGTCCAAGGGCCAACACCCCAAATTTCACACATCGGTACCACTCCAGGTGACAAATTCTAGTACCGGTACTGTTTTTCTGAGAGGGACATGTGTGTACATGTTATCCACATGTCATAAACGTAGCACATTGGTAGCTTAACGGTGGCAAAACACACTTTCTTAACACCACCCCTGCTCGTATTCGGAACTCAAACAATGGGAGCAGGGCAATGGTTTCTGATATATTAGTTATTTCTGCCGCTAGAGAGCTGGAATCTTCCTGAAGATGACAAATAAAATTTTGTCGAAATATTGACCATGTGTTTACGAAATTTATTCGGAGTTACTTTGCTTCTGCATTATGCCAAGCTTATCAGTGGATGAACACGATGGAGAGGTAAAACTTCACATACTTTGGGGGCAGGGGCTGGTCCATTGGTGCAAGTTAACATACCTTAATATTACCATTGCATGGTGTCTTAGTGATGTAATAATGTGTGGCAGCATTTATTGTCGAAATATTGGTGGGTTTTCTAATTGTTTTTCCAATTATGCTGGTGCCATATCACGTATCAACTTTGGTAAATTTTCTTGTAAAAGGTATTAGTATGTAGATTTTGCCTATCAGTTGTGTAGTGGTAGTTATGGTACACTTTCTCAACCCTCTCCCCATCACATTCTGAACCCAAAATTGGGGGATGGGTTGTAATTTTTTTTATATTTTAAATATTACTGTTGCTAGAGAGCTATAACATTTCACCCCCTGCATATCAGGTATTCGCCTACCAAAACTAGTTAAAGTGGTGTGAACTCTATCACCGTATCTAACTCTATCTTTTGCGAAGCTGCTTGTTATTTAATCGATGGGATATTATCCTTTTAATTTCGTTAATGCTCAAATGGTGAATAACACCTCCAGCTGACACATACATATAATGAAACATATAAAAGGCATTTATATATGTGTTACTCTGGCAATATATGATTATTTAAATAATTGTTCCATCATTTTATTAACTCGCCTCATGAAGTAAAGGGGAGATATTGTGAGGGGGGAAAGAGGATGTCGGTGTTGGTGTCCCCCGCCTGTAAATGATAAGCATTTTGGTTTAGCAAACTAAAAAAGAAAATGTGGAAAAAAATAATAAAAAAAAGATAAAAGAAATATGGAAGGTGGATATTCCACCTGGGATACTACTACTGGGGTGCTCCAATGTTAAAATTCCTATGATAAGAGTGTTGCGTTTAGCTCAAGTGCACATGTACATCTGTACTGCTGCACATGTCAGCTGTCATTGGATGATTTTGAAACTTGGTACACATGTTTCCTATCATTAGAGCATGTATCTGTGCTATTTTTGACATGAAATATTAAATTTTTGTCCAAATTATGGCAAATTATAGTTTTCTGTTTAGCAGAATTGTACATGTAGGCCTCTATATGTACATGTACATAGAAAGTTTGCTGCAGTTGTCAGCTGTCAATGGATGGTTACGAAACTTGTACTGAATGTAGCCTACTGAAAAGTTGTCTGAATTTGTCAGATTTCATTGGATCATTATGAAACTTGGTATACATATTTCATATCATTAGATGGTTTCCCTGTGGTATTTAGGACATGAAATATCAATTATTGTTAAAATTTTGAACATTTTGTCTTATTAATCTGCCATTAATAATGTACATACATGTACACCTGTGCATGGAAAGTTTGCTGCAGCTGTCCGCATAGCGTATGTGCATGTGCTATTCAAGAAATATGACACTAAATACGGTAATTTCCCTAATAATTCGCCTTCCAAATTTAATTCGAAAATGGCCCATTTTCTTCCCTGTCATTATTTTCTCCATGCTGATAAAACGAAAAGGGGAGCATTTTAAATATACCCCGTTAAACAATAAATTTGAATACTTCCCTTTTCGTCGCGCAGTTCGTGGCGCTGAAAGTAAAGTGAATACATTGTATGTTACTAAAAATAATTTTTTACTTAGAATAATTTCTGTATAACTAAATCGTGACTAACTATCCGCGTTCACAAAGAAATAAAATACAAAAGTTCAGTTTTTGTTATTGGGAATTCTCCATATCATAGAACTAGGATCGGAAATCAATAGCCGGGTTCTGATTAGCAGGAGGTTGGAGGCGAAAATGCCCATCAACTGGCCATTTTGAGGCACCAACTAACTTGATCAATAGAAAATAATTTACGGCAATTTGAATCATATTTCTGATGTCTCATTTTCCTTAATGATATGGAAGGACAATGATATAAATGTTTCTCTCTGTTTGTCCCTGTAAGGGCTTCAACATAATAGTTACTTTGTTCACAACTCCTATGTCGAGGGAGCCATTATTTCATTTCTTCATAACTGCAGCAAGAAAGCAATGAGTATTTCATTTGAGCCAAGGGCACATGTCAGTACACATTTATGCAGGTGTTTTATTCACTTGCCAATTCAGAATGGCGTTTCCATGTAATAAAATGACACACGTCAGAGTTTCCAACAACATGATAATCCAATGTTAGCTAGTTTGAAAAAAAAGACAAAGAGAGAAAAAAAACAACATGTACATGCAGAGTACCCTCGAAATTTTGCGTGAACGAAACGATCATTCGTGTGTCGGTTATGCAAATCCAAAATGGCAAGAAAGAAAAGTCGGTCGTATGAAACAAAAGTTCCAACCTCGTCCCTGCAAACTTTTACCACATGGCATGTGTCTTTCAGCATACCAAATTGCTGAACTGGTGTCACTTGACTACAATTGTTTTAGAAGCTACATTAAAGTCAAAACGCGCATGTCATGCGTTCAGTCGTATCATCTCTTTGCACTGGAATGGGATGGACCGTTTGAACTCTTGACCTTGAACTTGCGAATTCTCGCCAAGTTTATTTCATAAAATTGTTTACGTTAAGTTTTACTACCATCATTCAGCATGTCGCGAATTACCTTTTCTGGGGCGAGCACGTCATCTTATTGTATCACGCCAAATAAGGACTCGTCCATGCCTAGCCCGCACATGGTAATTCAAGTGCACAGTCAAAATATAATTAGGTCAAATATATTACATCAGACCACGTACGGTCTGTAAATAGACTTTCCCCATGTCTGTGTATCGTCGGCATTATTCTCTGTCCTTATTTCCTGTACATTTTCGACCTGATTGGATTTCGCTGCCTCATAAACTAAACACAAAATTACTTTGGCGACTAAACACTTACATTCTCATAAGGCAAAATCATAGACCTTTATCTGGATTGCTAGCTACCATTTGGGATCAAGGTCATTAAACAACCTTGAAATTTTAACCAATGTAATCCACATGCATGGGTGTATATTGAACTGCTTGTGCTCTTGTTTCCATTGAAATAACTATTTCAGCATGGTAATAGTATAAGTTACATGTACGGGAACAACCTACTTGGTATTGCTTAATTCCTTAACTTGTGTTAATCCTTTTCATCATTATTTAACACTGAAAAGGCAAAGTTGAACATCTATTCATCAGAAATTATTTTACAATATGCAGAATTCATACGCCAGATGAAAGAGGGGTGCCAAAGTAGGGGGGGAGTTGAAAAGGGTTCCAGATACCACGTGTGCGGGGAAGTGCTTGAATTCGCCAACTTCGAAACGCTCAAAGCCCCAAACTGGCTTAATGACAAGGTATGAATTTTCAGTCTCATCAATTTTCATAGCCCACATTAATTTACTACATTCTCTTATTGTTCAACTGACCTGTAAATGCTAGCTCTAGCTAGAGTACTTTTATCGCTGTTTTAAAAAGATGTGCAGACATGCATGTAACTGTTTTCACTCCTTGTGTCTTTTCATAAAGCTTTGCTCATTTATCAAAGAAAAACTGGTCTTAATGCAACTTATCCTGTCATGTTTTATTCATACACATACATTTCAATCACATAAATGTGTGACGAACACATTTTCCTGCAAATTATTACATTGCTATCTGTAATTTTGCACCTTTCTCATCATTGATACATTGTGAATTGTGAATGCAGCAGAACTATCGAAGGTTTTAGCATCAATTTGAACATGTTATTTTTAACATGAGCATGTTATTTTTCACAACAGGGATTCATAGAAGTCCTGTTTTTACCTCAAAAACTCCTATCTCAGAATTGTATTATAAGTTTTACAAGTACATAGGTTCATAAGCCTTCATTTTACATGAATTAAGGTATGAACCAATATAAAATCAATCACAAGGGTGGTTATTTTGAAGGAATACTAAATTCAGAGGAAATACCGATAACTAAAAAAACTCATATTATGAATAACACCTCAAATTTTCACTTCTATGAATTCCTGCTACCATATTTAATTTTAGGTCATCAACGCATTTCTTAGTGCTGTAGTAAACACTGCCCTTTAGCGTATAGGTAGTCGAGGGTGGCCACCCTTAATAGGTTAGTCTAGCCTTGGCAGGGCCTCCAAATGTAGCTTAGCTACCGTTAGGAGTAGGTTAGCCTGGCTTAAGTAGGGTCTCCAAACGCTATCTACCTTCGGGAGTTATTGCCCCTGAGGGCGCTGCATGAAAACCAGCCAATCAGGGACGAGGAGACATAAGTCCCCGGGAGATACGAGTTGGCAAGGGCACTCTTGCGGCAGATCTCAAGGTTGTAAGACGTAGCACCGGGAGCACCTAGGGATTATATTCAACAGGTAAGGCCCTGTTCCGTGCCGGTATTATACTATAGCGAGGAAGTTACTTTAGTGCTATAAAAGAACGAAATAATCTGGAACACAAAGGTCATGTTTTTGTGTTACCATCGTATATGGCTGTGCTGTTGGCGCATGGAAATTATACCAGCTGGCAATACAAAAAGGTATTTTAGAATATCGAGTATCATGGGCGTTACAAGCATTTGTTGAAAAGGGGTTGTTCCTTATGGGCTTACAATTATATATTTTGATTGAGGAATATCCAACAAATACATATAAAGGAAAATTAAGATAAAATAAATATTTATCATTGACATATTAAAGGGCAAACAATTAATTAAAATTTTGAAAAGCCTGATATTGGACAGTCTATTTTAATAATAAAAAATAAAAAAAACATTTGTTTATTTTGTAATCATTAACATATTAAAAGTAAAAAAAAAATTAAAATTCATAAACATGTCAGAACATGTTTAAATGCCATTCCTTTATTGAATTTGAATTAATTTTTTACCTTTCAATATGTCAATGATAACAAAACAAAATGAATAATTTTTTCTTAATTGTTTAAGCAAAGTATGAAAATACACTGTCCAGCATGAAAATATTGAAATAAAAGAACCAATGCACGGACGCGAGTGTTCATACAGCTTGAATCCCGAAGTCGAGGGTGGTAACTATTACATACATACCAAAATCACCAACAGTATATTCCTTTATAGTATTTACTAATAGTTTGGTCACATTATTTTATTTCAGAAGTACAATATCAAAATAACCGGCGGGGGAATCTCGCAGTACCGAACCCCTGTTAGTTTTTAATTAAAACTGAGTTTGAATCAGTTTGTCATTTCTCGGTCTTTACCAGTGTACATTATTATGGAGAATTACAGTCTTATTGAAAACAGTTGTCATTGTTCATTCTTTTATTCGCAATGTGAGAATTTACCACAGTGCTGATTTCCTATTGCATACCGGAAATGATACATTTACTCCGATTATTGCATTGTTAGCTTTGTTTGTTCACATATCATCACACAAAGTTACACCAAGAACGTGTTCCAAATTGCACACCTATTCTTTCTAACTATGCATGTAAATGTATTTATCAGATCTATGCAATGGGATGTGTAAGCTTACTTTCGAAAATAAATGTAATCTTTATTGTAAGTTATATAATATAGTTCCTCCTTCAATCCATCCTCAACATCACTGCTATAGAAATCATATTTCTTAATAAATGTATTGTTATTTTAAATGATGTGCATTGCCAATCATGTGCAACCTCAAATGCCACTCTGGAGGGCTCGATCATTTTGCGAAGCTGCATGTTTAATGTTGATGGGCCCATGAAACACAAAATGAAATTGGTGTTGTCTCACACTGGGTTTCGCCCATTATTAAAGAAATTCCTTCTCAGATGCAGCCGCACTACTACCAGGGATGATTCCTGATTGCTCATCCCCCATGGGTATCTGCCTTACCCTCTAACGATCCTAAAAACAATTGTCACACCTAATAAGGGGTGTGGCCAAATTGGGGAGATCTAAAGCCCTGTGAGTACCAAATCGTGTAGTACACAATTATCCGGGGAAATGCTCTTCACCCATGTTTCACACGAGCTTTCATTCTCTATGGTTACCACATTCTTCTCTCTGAATTCATATGCTATGAAGCAAGAATAATTAGTTACATCTTGTAGGTCTGTAGTCGCATTATGTATATGAAAGAAACATCACCACTTAAAAATATATAAGCTGTCACATTTACTATTATTTGGTGGCCATCTTTAATATATATGAATCAATATATGTTCAGACACTTTGAATCAGCACCTAATTGGGTGGAAACCGTGGTGGCCATCGATACATCAAATCATTCATAAATCAAGTCTGCTTCCGGCAGGGTACTAAAGGATACGGAGAGAGAGATGTTCCCCGTGAGGGGGTTGAATGCCAGTTCTGAAGCAGTAGTAGTATACAAGCGGACCACTATGGGAGACAATTCTACCTGAGCATCTGCAAGATCTATACACGAGAAGTACCGCTGATATAAAGGAGGAAGATAAACAGAAAGTGGCTTCATGGTTGAGGCGATTTCAAGATACCTTTGGCAAATCAGATGCCGACCTGGGGTGTGCAAGCGAAGTCCAACATCATATTGAGACAGGAGATGCTCAACCTATCAGACAGGCCTTCAGGCGTTTGCCTTTTCAGAAACAGTCCGAGGTAGATAAGCTGATTGAAGATATGCCAGCCCGAGGAGTAGTGGAAGGATGTACAAGCCCATGGGCATCGCCGATTGTTTGGTGACTAAGAAGGATGGTTCAGTCCGCTTTCGTGTAGACTATCGTCGTTTGAATGATGTGACTGTGAAGGATGCCTATCCTATCCCCAGACGCTTCTCTGAATGCCTGACAAGGAGCGAAGTGGTTTTCTATTTTAGACTTAGCCAGTGGCTACTGGCAGGTGCCTTTGGATAATGATGAGAAGATGAATTCTGCTTTCTTTACGAGAGGTGGTCTCTTTCAGTTTAATGTCGATCCGTTCGGCCTGTGTAATGTCCCTTCTACATTTGGGAGGCTTATGGAGATGATTTTGGTTGGCGTACAGTGGAGGTCTTGTCTTGTGTATCTAGACGATATTATTATATATGGGAGCACCTTAGATGAAGCTGTCCTGAATCTAGAAGATATTCTTACGAGATTGATATCTGCTGGAATGAAGTTGATGCCAAAAAAGTGTCATTTCTTTCAGAAAGAAGTGAGATTTCTTGGACATGTGGTCTCAAAGGATGGTGTGTCTACTGACTCGGAGAGGACAGATGTCATAAAGAAGTGGCCCATTCCCGAAGATGTTCACGGTGTGAGAAGTTTTCTCGGCCTAGCATCATACTATGGAAGGTTCATACAAGACAATTGCCCGTCCTCTTCATAGGTTGACCCGAGAAGGATAGCAAATTCACTCGGACAAAATCATGTGACGAAGCTTTTATTACCCTGAAGACCAGACTTACGGAATCACCAATTCATGCTTACCCATGTGATGTTGTTGAGTATATCCTCGACACTGATGCCAGTTCATATAGCATTGGAGCAGTTCTGTCACAGCAACAAGACGGAAGAGAAAGAGTTATTGCCTTTGCCAGCAAATGTCTTACGATGTCCGAACTGAATTACTGTGTGACGTGAACTTCTGACTGTCGTAAGCTTTGTGAAGTACTTCAAGCAGTACGGACGGCATCTTCTGATCCGGACGGATCATTGCGCTTTGAGATGGTTAATGACATTTAAAGAGCCAGACGGCCAGCTTGCCAGATGGTTGGGAGTCCTTGGGATGCAGTCTGAAGTTTGGAGAAAACATCAATGTCCACAAGGCGCAAGTAGGGCGCAGTCTGAATATCAGAGAAAATTTCAAACTAAATAAGGCGCAGTTAGGGCGCGCGCCCTATCTCTAGCTCCTAGGACGCATTTCTGAAGGGCGCAATTAGGGCGCAGCAGGGTGGATGGGATGACGAAATGGGGCGCAATTAGGGCGCAGTAGATAGACAAGGCGCAAGTAGGGCGCAATTGGGGCGCAGATGGGGCGCGCGCCCTAAATAGCACCGGATCATGTTGGCACTCTGTAGTAGTGATTCTATGAAAGATCGCCAGGAGGTCTAAAACGTGAAAACCATTACATTTGAATTGTATAGTCACTGTCACAAAGTAGGTAAACTCCAAATTAGCGCACTGTCCGGTGGAAAATCTAGGTTAACTGGAATGTAGGAGCAGAAATGACGTTGCTCCAATATTCCACTTAACTCAGACGCACCACCGCCCACTAATTTGAAGTACCGGTACGTTGTCACACCGTCACCACAGCTATACCAGTATCAAAAGTGTACACCCCTGTCCAAATATAAAGCTTTCCCCTGCTGGTTTTATGCCCTTTACATTGTTATGAAAGTTATCTGCTCGGTACATTGGTATGAAAGTTTTCTACACTGTACAGTGGTATGAAAGTGTTTTATACGCTAGCTGTACATTGACGTGAGATTTCATTGTCAATTTTTGTGCATAGTATGAACATGCTCCTTTCTATTTGGTATGAAAGTGCCCCACTCTGTACATTGGTATGTCATTGTCAATATTTGTGCATAGCATCCCTTACATGGTTGTATGTCATATAAATTTATATAAAAATATGTTGTTTATAGATCAATAAAATGTCTATTATACAGTATCTTGAGTTCGTGTTCTTTTCTGTCTATTAATATATTACGTTATCATTAATTCTTTATTTCTGTCTGTTTGCCTTGCGTATGTGGTAGATTTCCCCCCATTTTCAAATGTGCTCCGCGGCTTCTGTCGTGGATTAGCGTGTTCGTAAAAAGGAGGTGTTCGCTTCAGATTGATTTTCTCCCCTTCAGCGTACACATAGCTTACGTACATTTCTGTATGCGTTACCTCTGAGAGCTTTAAATCATATAGCCATATATACAACAATCTGCGTCCTCAAGAAATATAATACCACCCACAATCTCTAAAGTATGTCAAGATATAGCGTATTTTCGGTTTTATTGTCCAGTGAACATGATCGAAACATCCCAATATCGGCTTTTCTTGAAACTCAACTACTTAGATAAAGGAATGGACACCTCGAATCCTGAATGATCCACAGGTACGCAAAGTTTATCAAATTTGGCGATACATATCGCATGCTGATAGCAAAATACGAGCGTAGCGTGCCAGATCTATGGCGTTACGTTTCGTAACTTGTGTCTATTTCCGCTTAACCTGGGGCTAGGGGTCGTATGAACCCATGTACTTCAAGATCCTCATGGTACTCATATGAACAGTCACAATCAATGCGTGACTGAGATATATCATTCTTTAGATGACGACTTTACAACAAATATTATGGATTAAGAATACTGATCAGCGATACGGATTTGATATTTTGGAACATCATAAAGTCTTGCCGGCATCATTGAAAACTGTTGACCGCTTCTCTCTTGCAGGAAACAAGCCTATGTTTATGTATACTATGATTGTCTTTTTAAATTTGGTGCCAATACTGTTATATCGAATAGGTATTTGGATTATGGACGCGGATATTCTCTAATGGACGACGGCTGAATTATGAATGACGGACCAGTCGCTTGTAATTGGGAAAATTATATTTCTAAGATCAATACACATACTCCTATAACAAAAGTTTGGAATATGATCCAAAGAATAAAAGTTAAAAGCTCTAAGTCCAGCGTTCATCATCTCAACGAAGGAGACCAGATTATAACCGACAGAGTTGAAATTGCAAATGAATTAGGCGAAACAATTGCCAAAAACTCTTCGTCAGAGTTATGTACCTAAATTTCAAATTTCACAAAAAAAGAGAAAAGAAAAATGAAATGAAATTCCCCTCCGGTAAGAGTGAAGGCTATAACGCTAGGTTTACAATTGAGGAACTTCATGCTTCTCTCACGAAAGCTAACGATTATGGTGCAGGGCCTGATAATATTATGGACTTTTGAAACATCTACCTGAATCTTCTCTAGAAATCCTATTACGCATATTCAACAGACATTGGCTGACAGAAGACTTTCCATCGTCATGACATAATGCCATAATTGTACCAGTACCAACGCCTGGCCGTAACCACACAGACCCTGGTAATTATTGACCGATTCCACTGACTAGCTTTGTTTGTAAAACAATGGAACGCATTGTTTGGTACCTGGAAACTGAAAAGAAACTTACTGATATTCAAGCTGGTTTCCGTAAAAATAGAAAAAAAATTGATCATTTAGTCAGATTAGATTCGTTTGTCAAGAATGCTTTCGCCAAGAATGAACAGGGCATGAAACTATACCACCTGTCTGTTCAAACTTGCCACATCCTAATATTGTTCATATGCTCATCAAAATGAATGTTTAAAAACTGTTTCATACTCTATTGTATATATCAAGAAAACTTGCCAAACTTGAAAGCTTTGATAATTTGTTTGTTAATTTTCATGAAAAGTGCTAATTTTTGGACTGACACAAGTCCCAGTTCATGTATAGACGAATTTGACCTCCATGCAATAAAATGTTAATTGTCCAGTATAATATTTTTC
>JAVTVY010056270.1:0-29362 GCA_036873755.1 Hanleya hanleyi | reverse complement strand
ACATTATGAGCTACTTCACACAAACACCGTACCAAGTCGGCATCCGCGCCGCGCACCAGGGCCCGGCCCACTTCCGGAGGCGCGCTGCGTAATACCCGCAAAGCCGGTGCGTGCTTGCGTACGCGTGCAGACATGATGAGGAATGAGGGCTAGAGTACGTTGTCTTCTTCTTTTATCTTCTTGACTCATTTGGGTGTGTACACCGTCTGTATCTCGCCGGGAAAAATCAGGGTACGCAATCGCAGGGTGGAGGGCGTGTCTTGTTTCAAGTCGATGAGTAGATAGCCGTGAGCAGGTTGGGTCGCATCTTCAAAGGCTTCTCGTACAAAGGCCGTGTTTTTAGGGTACATCTGTTGAGCCAGGTGGGTAATTTGGGAAGCGTCTCTGGGGTTTTTGAATAACACCACATACTGAGCATTCAAACTAATGTTCCGGTGTTCTTTGTTCTTACTGAAGAGATTCTGTACGATGTAGATGATGCTCAATCGACGATGATGGCTGCCTTTGGTAAAGAGACGGGTGATTCGACTATCCGTTTCCGTCATGAGATCATCGACCACCACCAAAGTGTCTTGGGGTGTATCTTCAGGCGGTAAGCCTTCCACTAAGGTGAGTCCCGGCACACGGGCCAGTGCCTCGTACGCGGGCTGCCAAGCGCCATAACACCACAGGATGTGAGCTAGAGGGGGTGAAATCAGGGCTGACCCATGTTGGATGAGACGTTGAACAAAGTGCGTTTTTCCCGACCCTGTCGGTCCAGCGATGAGGCACGTGAATGGATGCTGCCATCTAGGATCCATATTTTTTTATGGGGTGATTTGCGCTCGATGTTTAGAAGCCCACCCCAGTTGTCGGGGATACCGCCGGGGATCGTACTCGAAGGAATACCGTTGTCGGGGTAAACGTGGTGATTCACGGGGATCCACTGCAAATATGTTTAGCGGTGTCGTGGTACTAGAGGGTGGTGATGAGGTGGAAGGATCGCTTCTCAGGGATAACGGAAGATCACGTGGAGTCGTCGTGGATGGCTGGATGTAGCGGGTAAAGGGTAACTTAGTGGTGGCTGGAGTAGACGACGTCTGGGCTGGAAACGTAGGTGTCTGGGTTGATACGTGGCGGACCCTTAACGTCTTGGCTGGTGTAGGCAGTGTCGTCGTAGCTGATGAAGAACGCAGGGTGTTGAAACAGGATATCACGTACGACAAATCGTAGAACACACCGGTAAATAACGTACCCAGAACCACTACTAGACACACCACAGTACCGACTTGTGCTTTTGGAGATCGTAACAATAAGGGTAGACGTGTACTATCCATGGTACAAATCCTATACTGAAGGCAGGTGGTGATAGGCGTTAGCCTTTATAGACGTTTCATGTCACGGCCGGACATCCAGGAATTAAAGGAACGAGGCCAGCCTTGCCATTTGACGAAATGATAGGGAATCCCCCGTCGACGCTCCTTTTTCAAAAAATTTTCCACCGTGTAGTAGTCTTTCGATGTTTTCACTATGGGTTGTAATTCTGCCTCGTAAAACGTGCCTTGCAGTCTCTCGCCTTGTAGATCTTCCAGTTGATAGACGTGGGGCTGTCGAGGTTTATGGCGAACGATGACAAAGTGTTCGTCACTCCAATTGGGCAAGTAACTTTTCTCAAATTGGCCTTTCACTTTACTGATCCGCACTACATCTCCACGTTTGTACCGGGGTGCCGTCAGTGGTTGTGGACTGTCTTCTGAGTACAGCGTAGCACGCACTTGATGTTCGTTGCGTTCTGTCACCTCACGGGGCGCTCGCTGGATACTGCGATGATAGGCGCGATTGTAGCCTTGGACCAGTTGAGGGAGTACATCGATGTAGCGTCGAGTGTTTTGGGCAGTAAAATACTTGTACATGCGTCCTTTGAAGGTACGATTAAAGCGTTCCACTACCGAAGCTTTCGTCTCGTTGTACGTATGAAAGAAAAATACCTTCTTTTTCTTAAGAAAGGCTTGAAAGGGTCGGTTGAGAAATTCTGTGCCTTCATCGGTTTGCAAATAAAGAGGTTTGCGCCCCGTCTTGAAAATCTGCTGAAACGCTGCTATGAGATTCTCTCCTGTTTTGGTACGAATGGATAGGACCCAGGCATACTTGGATAAAATATCGATACAGGTCAATATATACCGATGTCCATCATTGTCAGGTGCAAATCGACTCATGTCCACTAAATCCGCCTGCCATTGCGCGTCTATACCGCCGACGATCACCCGGTTACGACGAAAATGGCGTCGGGCAGCTCGATGTAAGCTATAGGTGTCTTGCGTTTTTAACCAGTCTCGAACTTGAGTTCGACTAATGCCTTGAGAATGGGCCGCTCGAGCTAGCGCCCCCACAGCGCTATAGGCAGCTGGACTCGTCGGATTGTAATATAATTCGGTTAACACCTGGTTAATCGACTTCTCCTTTTTTCCCGACCGCCGTATCACGGTCTTCTTATTTCCCTTCATCGTTCCCGTCATGTGTGTGGTTCTCTTCATCGGGTGATACTGATACTCTAGTCTCTGGGCATTCTCTAGATATAGGATTTTCCTCGGCGGCTGTAGTATGCTGTAGTTTTTCATGAGGTTCAGCTAGCGCGTCTTCCATAGCACGAGCCCATGCTAACTGGTCGGGTGTTCGGAGGTCCGGTGTAAATAATTGGTCTACAATAGGCACTATTTTCTCCAAGGCTGACCACAGAGTGGGAGTTAAGAGCATACTTCGCGCATGGTCTTGGTAGCGACCCACATATGGGAAGAGTGAAGTACGGTATACATATATGGCATTGTCCATGTGGATGAGATGTCCGTCCAATTCACCGCTCAACACTCGTTTAAACTTAGTCCATCCATCGCGCTGTAGTGTCACCGTATTCGATAAAGTCTCAGGGCGTGCCCACCAATCCGCGCCACCATCTTCCACGAAGGTGACATAATCTTGATAAACGTATAATCCCACCTGGTAAGGTGTAAGGGGGAGGATAGCTCGTAGTGACATGCTTGCTCTCTATGTCGAGAATGATACACACTCTGTCTCAGCCCTGGTATTTATAGGGTGAGGACCTATTCTGTGAGAGGCGGTTCCTGTGGCGCGAATACTTTATCCACCACGGGAACTATTTGTTGCAAAGCCGTCCATAAATCGGGATCCAGCGTAAATCCGCCTCGCTTCAGACAGATCAGTCGGGCAAAATAAGGTCCCCGAAAAATATATACATCGCCACACAGGTGTATACTATCTCCATCAAGATGACCGAATAACACACGTTTCAAGGTATTCCAGCCTTCCGAGGTTAAAGACACACGCGCCGGTTCTGGCGTGCACCAACATCGCGAATCATCATCAATCAGCTCGACGCGTTCGGGATATAATAATAAGGTACAATCCGGGGTCAGCGTACGGGTAACGATGGAATTCGATTCCGGGTACAGCAGATCATGCACTTCCGTAATAATAGCTTTCATCGCCTGCCATAATGCTGGCCAAAGTACAATAGCGCTTCCCCCACATTGTTCTATCTGTGGGAAAAAACGAATCCTCTCGGCCACTCCGCAGGTACACACCGACGCCGACATGCATAAAATCTACTTCGGGTTCTTTGCCCTGTAACATACGCGTCAATAGCGTCCACCCGGCAAGGGTTAAACGTAATTTCACTTCTGCAGGATGTTCCTTGATAAGCTGCAATTCATGCTCGTACACGATAAGAATCACTTCCGACGTCACTTGAAAGAACGCGAGTTCCTTGCCCGGGGCTGCCATAATGAAGAATGACAAAAAATACTAGCCCGACAAAAATTTATATAGACCGATTCTTGCTAATTTTTCATTGTAAATAAAAAAATACGCATACCCTGGGAAAATAATTAAATTAACAATGCAATTATTTTTGTAGACGCTCCCCGAGTGCATAAATTAATAGTCTGGACTAATAACAGGATAAAAATAAAATTATAGCATTGCTGGACTAGAATATCAAGTCCTAATAATTACCTGAACAATCCATAGGGCTGTGAGACAGCCAAACCCGATGCTTGTCAAGCCATACTATATAGGTAATAGAGGCTATACGTACGTGAAGGGTTTTTTTAAATGATAAAGTGTGTACCCCTAGTACGCATGACACGGCTTATAAATTTAAAGAACCGTTAATTCACGGAAACAATTACTGAAATAGGTAGCCCACATCCTTGTCATAATGCTAGCTTAATAAAACAATGTAATTCATACGACAAACACATTTAATAAATTACGAAATAGCATGAATTGGTACCATGCACTTTTCGATTTTAACATAGGGGCCGCAACTCTGTTTGACACGAAAATTGACTCGGCAACTGCGTAGATTGTGTTTTCTTGCCGTAAACGAAGGCTATGTTTTCTTCATTTTCTAGAGTTCTCTTGGAAGAAACGAGCTGGAATTTTCAGGGCACTCGTATAGAGTGATAAGTGATAGACTTCCTATATTTTTAATCCAGAAAATTAATTTATTTTTAATGTACCGGTTTTTCCGTACTTTCGTACTTGGAACATTACGCCTCGAAAACTCGCTAAAAATTATAAAATCATGGCGTAGTCAAGGGCTAGACGGCTGAAATTTTTAATACGAGTCCCTGATTTATCTGAGTTGAATTGGAACTAAAAAATTCTACGGGCCCTGACCCTGATTGTAAAATGACACCCGTTTATAGCGTTATTTTATTAATTTTTAGTGATTTTAAACCCATAAAATTACTGTACGGTAGTATAAAACACCAGGTACATTGGAAATAAATTGATTTTCCTGACTAAAAAACGTGTAGACTCTGGGTGACAGTCTTCTAATAGTTCCCTGAAAATTGTAACGGGTTTTATCGAAAAATAATAGGAAATTTTAATGCTGGGACAAGGGTAACATAGCACTATACAGTGGGCCAAGTTAATAGCGTCCAGCCGGCAAGGCTTAAAGTTAATTTCACTTCTGCAGGCTGTTCCTTGATAAGCTGCAATTTATGCTCGTACACGATAAGAATCACTTCCGACGTCACTTGAAAGAACGCGAGTTCTTTGCCCGGCGATGCCATAATGAAGAATGACAAAAATACTAGCCCGACAAAAATTTATATAGATCGATTCTTGCTAATTTTTCATTGTAAAATAAAAAAATACGCATACCCTGGGAAAATAATTAATTTAACACTGCAATTATTTTTGTAGACGCTCCCCGAGTGCATAAATTAATAGTCTTGACTAATAACAGGATAAAAATAAAATCATAGCATTGCTGGACTAGAATATCAAGTCCTAATAATTACCTGAACAATCCATAGGGCTGTGAGAGAGTGAAACCCGATGCTTGCAAAGCCATACTATATAGGTAATAGAGGCTATACGTACGTGAAGGGTTTTTTTAAATGATAAAGTGTGTACCCCTAGTACGCATGACACAGCTTATAAATTTAAGGAACCGTTAATTCACGGAAACAATTACTGAAATAGGTAGCCCACATCCTTTTCATAATGCTACCTTAATAAAACAATGTAATTCATACGACAAACACATTTAATAAATTACGAAATAGCATGAATTGGTAACATGCACTTTTCGATTTTTAACCAGGGGCCGCAACTCTGTTTGACACGAAAATTGACTCGGCAACTGCGTAGATTGTGTTTTCTCGCCGTAAACGAAGGCTATGTTTTCTTCATTTTCTAGAGTTCTCTTGGTAGAAACGAGCTGGAATTTTCAGGGCACTCGTATAGAGTGATAAGTGATAGACTTCCTATATTTTTAATCCAGAAAATTAATTTATTTTTAATGTACCGGTTTTTCCGTACTTTGTACTTGAACATTACGCCTCGAAAACTCGCTAAAAATTATAAAATCATGGCGTAGTCAAGGGCTAGACGGCTGAAATTTTTAATACGAGTCCCTGATTTATCTGAGTTGAATTAGAACTAAAAATTCTACGGGGCTGACCCTGATTGTAAAATGACACCCGTTTATAGCGTTATTTTATTAATTTTTAGTGATTTTAAACCCATAAAATTACTGTAAGGGAGTATAAAACACCAGGTACATTGGAAATAAATTGATTTTCCTGACTAAAAAAACGTGTAGACTATGGGTGACAGTCTTCTAATAGTTCCCTGAAAATTGTAACGGGATTTATCGAAAAATAATAGGAAATTTTAATGCTGGGACAAGGGTAACACAGCACAGTGGGCCAGCCTATCTTGCACTGATTGACACCGGAGATGCATACAAGATGGCGGCCTGTGGATGGCCGCCATGTTGTACACACCTCCCAATCACTATACAGTGGGCCAGCCTATATTGCACTGACTGACACCGGTGTGGGAGAGGGAAACAAGATGGCGGCCTGTGGATGGCCGTCATTTTGTACCCATCTCCCATTCCATTCCACTAGACTATAAATAACGTGTATTTTGACATTTATTCACCAATACAAATCATGAGTTTTAGAAGACGTCCCCTGTTTACGCACCATCCGACTCGAGATCCGAGACATGCTACAGAACACAGAGAGAGGGTTAGCCATGAAGAAGAAGGAAGATTGACGGTCATCACAAGTTTTCAAAGGGTTATTGAAGACGAAGCCACGTTACTACACAGTACCGAAGAACTTGCAGAACAACTCCGGCGAGATGTGAGAACAGAAGAGAATAGACGGATGCGAAGGCTGAGTGAACAACAGGACCAAGAAATAAACAGAATGGAAGTGATAGAAGAAGACGACAGTGATGTGACGGAGGGTGGGGAACAAGACGGCGAGCTGCCCTGGCTAAATACTAGTAGACCTCCAACAACAACAACGATGACGTCGCCTGTGGAAACTCAAAGTATAACGACTTCGGCTGAAGACCATACAGGATTAAATAGACTTGCAACAACTGCCGAAACTCCAACGATTTCAGCTGCAGAAACACCACAACCATGCCGCTACGAAGTAGAGATAAGCCGCCTCAATGAACAGATTATCGCCATGCGGGGAGCGATGGTTGGAATGGAGACGACAATGAATGGAATGGAGGCGGAAATTGCCATACAGAGAAAAGAACGCCATCTAGAAGAAAAGAAAACACGATGCAGTATCTGCACCGACGAAGAAAGCTGGTACGCCGTGTTACCGTGTGGACATCTTTGCCTGTGTAAGGATTGCTGGGTAACACTGTCGTGTGAAGGTGCCATGTGTCGCTGCGTTGATGCCGGAGAGTCCCATCTAAAAATAAAGTGCCCCATATGCAAGAAGCATGTGGGAGGGGTGAAGAGAATATACCGTGCATAAGTGTCGTGTGACACTATCAAAGGCCCTTTTCAGGGCCAACCCATCTTTCCGAAAGTGGAAACTTCTATCATAAGCACACCAAAATAACACCAAGTCCCATCATGCTACTCCCCAAAGAAAAACATTTTTTAAATTTTTTTTTACCATTTTTTGAAATTATTGCAAAAAAATTATACCCTTTAACCACCGCGCATGCGCGGAATCACCCTAATTCAATCCCATACCCAATCCATCAGATGCTCCTTCACGTCAGCTTCAATTTGATACCTCACTCGAAAAAACCGCCAAAAAAAATTTTTAACTCCTTATTTTCATCTTCACCACGTCAAGGTCAAAATTTCTTTATTTTTTTTATTTTTGAGGTAGTGGGTCGAGTGAAGTATCAAATTGAAGCTTACGTTGAATGCTTCACATTGATACCTCACTCGACCCCATTGGACCACTAGGGGCTCCCCTAACTCCAAAAAGGCTATTTTGAAGATCGATATGGATCTTCTTTTTTTTCAATTTTAATTTTGGAGTGAGGTATCAAATTGAAGCATTTCATGAATGCTTCACATTGATACCTCACTCGACCCCATTGGACCATGAGGGACGCCCCTAACTCCAAAAAGGCTATTTTGAAGATCGAGATCGATCTTTTTTTTCTTTTATTTTTATTTTGGAGGTAGTGGGTCGAGTGAGGTATCAAATTGAAGCATTTCATGAATGCTTCACATTGATACCTCACTCGACCCCATTGGACCACTAGGGGCTGCCCTAACTCCAAAAAGGCTATTTTAAAAGATCGATCTTCAAGATCGATCTTTTTTTTCATTTATTTTATTTTGGAGGTAGTGGGTCGAGTGAGGTATCAAATTGAAGCTTAGGTGAAGGGCTATCTAATGGACTAGGTGTGGGTTGACATATCGGCCTTCTGCGCATGCGCAGCGGCCGAAAGGTATGAAAATAGCCTTTTTGGAGCTAGGAGAGCCCCTAGTGGACCGATGGGATGGAGTAAGGTATCAATGTGAAGCTTATGTGAAGGGGCATCTCATGGACTGGGTGTAGGGTTGACATATGGGCCTTATGCGCAATTTAAAAAAAGAATGAACACTAACATAACCGGAGGTGCTGCTGGATCGTCTGGAAAATCTTCTCCACGTCTCATGCTTTTCGTCTCATACAAGCGGATAGGCAAGCAGGCAGGCAGGCAGGCAGGGAGGCAGGCAGACAGGTCAGGTAAGTCAAATTGAATACACCCCTTTCCCTAAAAATCGACTCCTTTTATACGTTTTTCACTGGAGGTGAGTACAAAATGGTGGATACTCACCTTCCACCACCCTAAAACCAAGCCGCCATCTTGTAACAGGCCACCATTTTGAAACCCACCTCATATTGAGCAGCATGTACATGCATGTATGTGGATGTGGGAGGTGGGTTTAAAAATGGTGGACAAAAACAGGAAAAATGACAAAAACAGGCCGCCATTTTGAAACCCACCTCCCACAACAGCTGTGGATGTGGGAGGTGGGTTTCAAAATGGTGGACAAAAACAGGAAAAATGACAAAAACAGGCCGCCATCTTGGAACCCACCTCCCACAACAGCTGTGGATGTGGGGGATGGGTTTCAAAATGGTGGACAAAAACAGGAAAAATGACAAAAACAGGCCGCCATCTTGGAACCCACCTCCCACAACAGCTGTGGATGTGGGAGGTGGGTTTCAAAATGGTGGACAAAAACAGGAAAAATGACAAAAACAGGCCGCCATTTTGAAACCCACGCATGTACATGTATGTGGATGTGGGAGGTGGGTTTAAAAATGGTGGCCAAAAACCTACCACCACACTAAAAACAGGCCGCCATTTTGAAACCCACCTCACACAACAGCTGTGGATGTGAGAGGTGGGTTTCAAAATGGCGGCCTGTTTTTGTCATTTTTCCTGTTTTTGTCCACCATTTTGAAACCCACCTCCCACATCCACAAACCCTCACGCATGCACACATCCACACTTATGACGTCACCCAAGGTTCTGCGCATGCGCAGTGAAGCGCTAGTTCTTCAATTTACGTGTTGTATCTCAAATCCTACCCGTGACGTCATTACATCCGGGTGAATTTACCTGACACTTACGTTTACTATACTACTTATACTATATCGATTCGTTGTCTAGGTGAGATCATTTTGGTGACTAAATCTTTGCTTTGGTGAAATTTTAGCCTTCCAAATCGTATTATGTGTAACAAAATTTCCGCCTAATTGAGCGTCACAATATGCTGGCCATTCACCCATGTAGTGGGAAATCCGTTCGGGCGAAGGGAGGAGGAAAGGCGCATCGCTCTCAATTAATATCATCTAGTCCGTTTATCGCTTTAATACCATTACTTGACTTCTCAAGTGTTTTAAAGAAAACCGTTTATTTCCTGAAAATTACTCATCATAGGAATTTGAAATTTGCCATGGCTGTTATGAACTAGGTCGAGGAACTAACGGTGCCTCATTTCTTCAAATTAAACACTGGTCCCTGAAATACTGATATTTTCTTTGTAGAAACATAAAATTTCACAGAAAAAGATCTAGGCAAAACAAAAATGAGGCACCGATATTTTGTTGAAGGGTTGTTCTCCGCAAAGTTATTATTTGAAAGGAAAATTTAGAACTTGTCGACAAATAATGGTTTGGAAATGGAGGCTCAATTGATGAAAAGACAAACATTTAAATTTGAATAACTTTATAGGTATCGATCTGACAACAAATATATTCCTATATACTGATCAGCTTCATAGTTCTCGCAAGAAAACGACAAAAATCAGCTGGTGTATCAAAATCACTAGGACTCTCCAGAGTGGAGAATATCACATCCGCATGGTTTACTATCAGATGTCACTGGTCAGTGCAGGTCTGCCTGAGTGAATAATATAGGGGAATGGGCAAAATGAAAACGTTCAAAATGACAACGGACAAAATGGCAAATCGACAATATGACAAATGGCCAAAATAGCGACCGGACAAAAGACAACTGACAAAATGACAATATTTATTTTCAAACTATCTGCATGTATTCTATGGAGTATTGGGGGTATTATTTAATATTCTATTTGCAATTCATCCGTGTTAACCTCTGATTATAACCATATGTATTGGGTTCTTCTTGGAGTGTAGGTATTCCTTACTACTGAATAATACAACTTATATGTACTTAGACTTCAGGTAGAAATCTTATTAGACATACTATATCTTCTCTTTATTGTTGAAGAAATTCATCAATCAGAGAGAGTACCATATGGCGTGATTCATAAAAATAGGTCGTTATTGGTTATCCATTTGGGAAAGTCAAAAGTCGATAAAAGGTTTCACGCCCACGGTATATTGAAAGGTGATCGATAACAGGCTAGGTTATTCTGATCGATTGAAGAATGTGTATCAGTGTAATTTTTTTTATCAAAATATGACGTGGGAGCAAACTACATGTTATATTATTAATTATTAAAAATGCCCAAAGGGTGGTTGGCATGAAGATTGTATTGCAAAGATACCCGTATACTAAACTCAGGATAGTTTACAAAATTTATACCATGTTTTTTGTCGTTTAACATTTTGTTCAGTTTCCATTTGTGCATCACCATTTTGTCTGTTGTCATTTTGCTCTGTATCCCATTATAACACATTAACGTTATCGTGCGTAGATCGTCACTGACATCGTTATTACACAGCTTCTCTACCAGGCATTGAGACATTTCGAGTTCTTTATTACACACTTCCAGTAGCAAGGGTTACTTGTTATCGAAGACTTTTGGGGTCCATAAGTACACATTCCCACAATGAAATGTTAGTTGTCATCTGGGATTTCTGGAGTTCGTGAGTGTACGTTATTAATATCATGGGCTAGTCGTCCTTGGTGACTCCATAATAATCGTTATTATCAACTGTTTCTCCAGAGATTGAGGACTAAGTCTTAATTGTCATTGGGGACTAGTTCATAATCACACATCCCCACTGCAAAGTTTTAGTCGTTACTGGGGAGTTCTAGTTCATACTCACACATCCCTACTTCAAAGATTTAGTCGTGACTGGGGACTTCTATTTCATACTTACACATCCCTTCTACAAAGTTTCAGTCGTCACCGGAGACTTCTAGTTCATATTTAATCATTCCCACTATAAAATGTTAGTTCTCAGGGATGACTTCTGATTCATAATTACGCACCCTTACTACACAGTGTTAGTCGTCACCGAGGGCTTCGACGTCGGCCTCGGGTCTCACAGATATTCATACTTGCATTCAATTTAATATCTGGCGATCACATAGTTCATCATTTTCCAACAGAGGACTTGATAGGGCTATTACATCATCGCTTTGAAATATTTGTTTCTAATGCCGCTCAAGCCGGTGCTAGGGTTGGTTTGGTCATGTCAATTCAAGATGTCCACATAAACAGCTATAATAAAATCGTGGCTAGGATACAAATCATCACAGGTTTCATTTTCCACCGCTCTTTTAATGTTGCGCTTAATTCTAGTTCCTAATTACACATCCCTACTACAAAGTGTTAGCTGTCACGGAGGAATTCTGGTTCATTCACATACCTACTACAAAGTGTTAGTCGTCACGGAGGAATTCTGGTTCATTCACATACCTACTACAAAGTGTTAGTCGTCACGGAGGAATTCTGGTTCATTCACATCCGCACCACAAAGTGTTAGCCGTCACGGAGGAATTCTGGTTCATTCACATCCGCACTACAAAGTGTTAGTCGTCACGGAGGAATTCTGGTTCGTTCACATCCGCACTACAAAGTGTTAGTCGTCACGGAGGAATTCTGGTTCGTTCACATCCGCACTACAAAGTGTTAGTCGTCACGGAGGAATTATGGTTCATCCGCACTACAAAGTGTTAGCCGTCACCGAGGAATTCTGGTTCATTCACATACCTACTACAAAATGTTAGTCGTCACCGAAGAGTTTTAGTTCATAATTACATATCCCTACTACAAGGTGTTTGTCGTCACTGAGATCTACATTTCTACTACAAAGTTTTAGTCTTCATCGAGGACTTCTGGTTCCTGATTACACATCCCCTCTGCAAAATGTTGGTCGTTACCGAGAACGTCTAGTTCATAATTACACATCCATACTACGAAGTGATAGTCGTCATCAAGAACTTCTAATTCACAATTACACATCCCTACTACAAAGTGTTAGTCGTCATCAAGGACTTCTAATTCATAATTACATATAAATATCCCTACTATTTAGTGTTCGTCGTTATTGAGGACTTCTCGATTACATAGCCAGCGTAATGTGTTAGTTGCAGTGAAAGATTTCTTTGTCCATAATCACACATCCCCACTATCAAATGTTATACGTCATCGAAACCTTCGGAGTCTATAATATCATTTATTATACCTCACTGTGTATTTGTTTATTTTAATTGGTTGAGACACCATCACGTGATATTCCCCAATTCTCGATGCCTTATGAAAAAACAGCTCGTCATTTTGAATGTCCCACGATCTCGCCCCGATGTCACACGATCACGCGCTGTCGTCACACGGCAGAGGTAATGTCTCACAGTCTCGCGCAGTTATCACCCGTGAACAGACTCTTTCGTAGCATTGTCGTCTGTTGTGTTGTCATTCCGCTGTAATCACGATGGCGTGTAGGCCTACAATGTAGCAAAGATAACACTGTTTTCGGTGCCTTGTTTTTTCTCTTTACACTGCACGTCTATTTGTATTGTTTATGGGGTTTTCGGTATAATAAAACAGATATTGCATGCTGTGAGGTGTGATATCACGATTTGTCAGCTCTCGAAGGTGATGTTCAACTCGTGCTCCGCACTCGTTGAACATCACCTTCTCGAGCCGACAAATCGTGATATCACACTTCACAGCATACAATATCTGTATGATATCCCCGTGAATGAGGATTTCCCTCGCGTCCATAATTACACGTCTATACCACTACTTGTCAAGGAGGTCTTCCCCAGCTCATTGTTACACGTCTCCACTACGAAGTATTGAGCATATTGAAGTATATTGATTATATCAGCAAGTGTCAGGTATGTTTCACACTGGCTAGTAAATAGCACTTTCGTGTGTTCAAATATGATTGTCTCTATGTTTCCGGTAAGGTTATATGCGTCAATTTGTATTAACCCTATCTGGCCTGGGATTTTTGGGACCTGTCCAGGCCTGGGGGAAGGGGCCGAAACGCCCCCCCCCCCCCCTAATTATTTTTCTTATCCCTTGAGCTTGGGGGCTGAAACTTACCACACTATACCCTTGGGTCAAGCTCTACCAGAAAATCCAAGATGGCCGCTTTGATGACGTCACAGTGACGTCATTTTCAAAAACGGCATTTTTGGTCGATTTTTCTGATAAATTAGTAAATATTAATGTGATATGAAATAAAATAGTTCCTTCCACTTTTCATCGCGGAAAAGCAGAAATTTTGAAGAAATGTGACAAAAACATCACTTTTCTGGTACCCCATGTGGCCGCCATCTTGAATTTACCCATGATCCTATGCTCAGGGGGGTATGCAAATGGACTCAAAATGACCCCAATATGATAAACTATAAAGTTCCGGAGTTTCAGCACTTCATTTCTCGTCGTTCCGGAGATAGCGCAGAAAGTTTGGTAGGGGGCCATAATGCTCCCCCCCCCCCCCAGGCCAGGTAGGGTTAAGCGTGAGGTAATTTGCAAGCACTCAAACTGAATTCGTATGTATTTACTATGAATCTGTATCACTCAAACACCATTCGTGAATTCGGGGCGGTTCAGAATACAGTTCAATTTGACGTGAATTTATTTTTATGTTTGGAGTCTACATCTTCGTTTTCCAGATACCATTGTCTTGGATTTAATGTCCAGAATGATCCAGCAAAGGAATTCTAACCTTCCTGCATAAGCATCAGCTCCGACATCCATTATTAAACCGTCGTCCACAAAACAATGTAGACATCAATAACCGAAAGATCCTTTACCTTGGTGATGATAGCTCAAGAAATAATTGTTGGTTTCGATCCACTCAGCCAAGGAGTTTTGATATTATCGAATTTTTCTGACGTTACTCGACAACACATTCTTCAGAGTGTACCAGAACGAGCAAATGAAAGAAGATTGTTCTAAAACATTTCATAATATAAGTTTTATACAAGAGAAACTTTATTCCACATGTCAAGTATGAACATTAATATAACGCACCACTTGAAACGTACCACACGTTGGTTCTCTGTTACAGAGCTGAATATATTATCATTCAGTATGAATGGAGTATATACCAATCATTCACAAATAATCTTCAGTTACAGTCAATACAGTATATTCCAAATAATTATTCGTCTACAGTCTATGCAGTATATTGCAAATTATCATTCAGCTACAGTCAATACAGTATATTGCAAATTATCATTCAGCTACAGGCAATGCAGTATATTCTAAGTTTTCAGCTACAGTCAATGCAGTAAATTCCAAATATTCAGCTACAGTCAACGAAGTATATTCCAAATGATCAAAGTATCTTCCAAATTATTACTCAACAACATTTACAGAGTGGTGTGATTACGAACGTGCATCATAAGTGCATTTACTGAGATATCAGTCCCATAATAATGGCGCTTTATTGTTCATTCTCATATCTTACACGGAGTAATGAAGCACTGATTCCCATTGAAAACTTGTTTCATACAGTTTCTTTTCACGCTCCGGCAAGGCTGACAACCAGGTGCCTCTTCCCAACGTATCCCAACCGAGCATGCTGCACATACATGTTGTCAAGGATAACCAAATCGCCTTGCTCCATCTGGAAACCGACAGCATTCTTCCAGGACACGTCTCGTATGTTCTGCAGAGCTTCCGCTTCTATCGGAGTTCCGTCTCCGTAATATGTGTGGTAAGGCATCCGGTCGACTGGCGTGTCTAACTTATCCTGCCAAAGCGGGTGCGCCCAAAAGTAACTGGCACTACTGGTGGCTTGGTTGAACCATACCTCCTCACCTGAAAATTTGAAATTTTAAACGAATCAATCTCGTTTTATGTCTGATCGGAGAGATTCTGGTGAATTATAAGAGGAAATAATATACAAGAGTATCTAATTTCTACGCACTACGGGGATATGTATAATACAGCGCCGATAACCCGAGGCTGTCTGTGAGAACTCTGTATAAATGATGTTCCCAAATAAACTGATATTGTACTTACTGTATGTTAGACCTGGTTAATATTACAGAAGATGGCAAGACTGCTCATAGCAGCACATATTTCAATGCATTTGAATCGTCATACCGTATTAAGATCGCCCTGATTTTGCTGGATAACATATTTCCGAATTGATCGAAATATTATACTGACCTGTAAGGCGGTGGGGTCGTGTGGCCGGTAGCGTGTACCAGAAGGCTACAGACCCATCATCTTGCCACTCGTGCTGATGTCCGCGCTCCGCCATGATGTCATCTATACGCTTCTTGTCGTCCGTAAGAAATACCTAAAATGAATGAAAACTCGTTTGTAATTTTTTTCTTTTCAATGTTCTACATTTCGCTAAATGTGAATATACTCACACTATAGCGATAATAACTTTGACGCAGGTTAGGCAACAGTATACACGCTATCATCTTCTGGAGACAGGCGGCCACTATTCGACACCTTGTCACAATTTCTGGTTGCCATGTTATGAGGAATGCGCCACCTTGCGTGTGCACTCGTTCGGTGACATGGAGTACGAGTCATTCTCCCCTTCCTGTCACGCTCAAATGACCAACCAGAAGAGCTAAAAAAATCTTTCGCCAACTTAGACAAGATGGCGGCCTAACACGAATCATGTGAGGCGGTATTTGATTAGTCTTAAAATCCTTGATCGCCGCTGTACATAAAAACATAGCCGAATTCCGCACGGCAAGGAGTGAAGTTTCGTGCAAGGACTCGTCTTGCCCGGAGAAGACATAGGGAGAAAATTTAAAGTCTTATGAGGAAAATCATGCAGTTTTGTTTCTCCTGTAAATGAATACATTTACGATTACTAATGGTCCTATGTTGCTGAAAGCATGGTCACCATATAGCCACTTTCTTCCCCATGAAACTACCAGGAAGTAGGCGCCATGTTGCTGGAGACAAGTAATGATGTAGCGAGATGTTACACGATGGCGAGGAGAAATCTGGTTGCTAGCATCAAACTGAGTAAGCGCATTTTCGCTGATCGAGCAAATAACCTTGCTGGAATGATCACGGAACCTTGCGGACATTTTTGTTGCGACATGATTATGCCTGTGTGCTCTGGGAGAGAGAGTGATATTTAATTTAATTTAACGTCGCGTTCAGCAATTTTTCAGCAGCCCCAGTCCCATTTTTTCACCTTTTGGGCCAGCAGTTTGAATCATCCTCCATATATCTTCGGGTCGAGATCTAGCATGAAATGAGCAAAAGATCAGAAATGTCGTCGCAATATATTCAAATCAAATAAAAAAGAGCATTTTGGTCCATTGTCGATATGCAATTTTCCCCACAAAAACTGCAAAATAAACCAGGAAATGATTATCTGATGTGAATAATTTTGACTACTTTTTACTTAAAAATGCAAAGAAAAAACGAAGACAAACGACAAATGCAACATTCCCGCCACGCTCTCTCTCGTTAAGGCCAATTTGAATTTACCCATTATCCACTGCTCGGAGGGTTAATGCAAGTAGGCTTACGATCAAAACCTTAAGTTATAAAGTATTCGTATAACGTTTGAATAATGTCGGAAAAACGTGTATGAAACATTTTCATGACATTTTTAAAAATATATTTATTTGATGTATAGTGATTTTAATAATATTCTTAAAGCATTTATTGTCTGAAAAACGTGTATTAGACATTTTCATGACATTTTAAAAAATATATTTATTTGATGTATACTGATTTTAATAATATTCTTAAAGCATTTTATTGACGTTTTCAGAAATGTCTTTTCGATGTTTTCTTCAAAGTGCATTCAATATTTTAAAATCGTTGTAGAATATTTGCGTAAGTCGTTATTAAAAATCTTCTTCAAAAATTGATGAAAAGTAATTTCCGTCATATTTTATGTTTTTAAAACGTTGGTAAAAACGTTTGGAAATGTTATGTGTTAGCTGGGCCGCTGTGTCCATCGACGACACCATCACGGTACGATAGTGGTGAATGAAGATTAAGGAACTGATATTTTCTATATAGTTGGTCCCATTCACGGAGAAAATTAGAGAAACTCGGTGTGTTGTCATATCATATTGTATGGCAATGGCCCGTTTTACTACATTTCGGACCATCATTTTGTAACTATGAGGGAACATCGCCAGATAATAAACAGAGCATTTGCTATGCATAATGACTTTATTTGGTTACTAGTTCATTAACTACCTCTTAAAGACCTTAATATATACCTGCTGATAATTGGCTGCGTAAACTTCGGAAGTTGGTGAACAGTAGCGCCGGTAACGTATGCCTTTCGTTTTCATCTTGTTCCAGACGGTTGGATCTAAATCTCGCTTTATGGATCTTACGTCAACAAGAACCGTCTCTCCTCCGCAGTTCGGCTTTGCCGGAATGTCACAGTAAAGAAAAAACTACAAAGAGATCAACTTCATTAACTGGAAACGTAAACATGCAATCGATTTGAAACACTCAGATTGCAAGAAACTGTCAAATATGACAAAATTGACAGTAATTAGTGTTATCTATCATGAACTGGAGAGAGAGAGAGAGAGAGAGAGAGAGAGAGAGAGAGAAAAGTAGGGTTTAATGTCGCGTTCAGCAATATTTCAGCTATATAGCGACGATCAAACAAAATTACAAGTACTCAAGTTAATACTTTAGTGAGCCAACACATTACAACCTACACACATTAAAGCTTATGCAACAAACCGATTTATCTCAAATTACCCAAGACACAGTCCTCCCTCACCCGACCAAAAGATTTTCCAAAGTAGTCGCTCGATAAAAAGAATTTCTTACAATTTTAAAATCTATACAGTCAATAAGAATATGTTTCACTGTGAGACTTTCGTGACATGGAATACACATTGGAACTGGCTCTTTTTTAGAAAGTGTTCGTGAGCTAATCGTGTATGACCGATTCTACATCGCCTGATCATTGCTTGATTGAAACGTTTCTGGCTGCTCAGATGAGTATAGCCTACAGTTTTTTGAACTCATGAAGTTTGTTATTATTCACAGCATCCCATAAAGATTGAAACAGCTTTCTCACATACACGTGTAAGTACAGATAGAGGGTCTGAAATCGCTATATGGGATTTCAACAGGATCAACCTCATTATCCAGAGCCGCCTTAGCCATTCAATCAGCCTCAGTATTACCTTTGATGCCAACGTGACCAGGCAACAAATAAAACACAATATCGAGCTGTTGATCAAATCTACAGTCATATAATTGTAGAATATTCAAAATGGTGGGATGAGTTGAAGTTTCACTTTTAATCGCTTGAATGCATGACATTAAATCTGAAAATATGACATATTTCTTCATTTTAATGGACCCAATACCTTCTAAAGCCGACAATATAGCTTTTGCTTCTGCAGTGAATATCGACCTTTTACCTGATAGTCGACAGGTTTTAGTTTTGGAAGTAAAGATAGTAGCACATGCTATTCTCTCACCATCTTTAGAACCATCTATATAAATAGCCTGATATGATCTGTATTTTTCTCTCAGCAGACCAAATTATTGTGTATACACGAGCTGGCTCGTGTCTGCCTTTTTATATTTCGTCATTGTAATATCTAGTTCTGGTTTAGCTAACTGCCATGGTGGAATTGGTAGGAGCCTGTTAGGTAAAATTGACTAAGCTTAATACCAGCTGCTATAATGTGTGATTTCATACGAATTCCAAGAGATGGAATAATGGAGGGTTTCTTTAAATAGAAATTCATAAACTGAGGTTTGAAAACACAGTTAACTGACAGTAATTGGTGTTACGGAACATAAATTGACAGTAATTGGTATTACGGAAGAGAAACTGACAGAAATTGGTGTTACTTAACATAAACTGGTTGTAATTTGTGTTACCTAGCATAAACGTTGCCATTATGAAATTCCTTAAATGAATGACTTACATAGGCCGGGAAATCTGTCCAAAAAGACATTTCGCCATGCGGTTCGATGGTGAAGTGTTCCGTGTCTGGACTGGCTGGCAATATGTTCTCACCAATGGAAGGTCGAGTTGACTGTCCTCCCATATAATTCATGTTATTGAATCCCAAATTGTTGTAGAACTCGGCGAAGTCGTGTCGTGACTGAAGGGGCAGTCCTTTTATGAGCACGCATCCATGGGTTCTCAATAGTGCATCCAGAATAGGTTTGGTGCGCTTAGAAATTTGCCGCAAAGATTTGCCAAGACAATTAGTTATTTCGTCTGCGCGTAATATGGGCGGAAAATTTTTCTTAGGTGGATGTAGACTCGCGGGCATATTTTCTCCATTTGATCCGGGCATAAACGGACGGCCACGAAGGCGAGGCAATCCACCCGGTGTTGAAAACTCTTTAATCAGATCGTCGTCTTTCGCAGATACGGAAATTAGCCGGCACTGTTGGTTGAATTTCAGCTTAGATAAACAACTCCTGATATAGAGCGGTGCCTTCAACAAAGCCATGCTTCGCCTTCTGAAGATGATTTGGAGAGTGTCCACGGCTAAACGACTGCCGCTATATCATTCTCGTCAGCTGTCAGCAAAATGGTATATATCTGATCTTTGCTCAGATTAGATTACACTGGCTCTGGATCATACCGGAATATAGATTATTTTATCTCGTCAAAGTATGATTATAATACCACCTAAAAGACAAGTCGAAACTCAAACAACAGAACAGAATGTCATATTTTCTTCAATGGATTATCAACACTGAAGAAGCTTTTTTTCAAATTTGACAGTCAGATTGTTTTTCCGATTTGAATCTTTTGATAAATTGTTCATTTCTTTTAATACGTGTCTGTTGGCTCATATTAGATAATGCATTGCGAGCACTGGAGTAGATGTCAGCTAAATGTGAAGTGGCCGGGCTTTGACCGAATTGCACTGACGTCACTTCACTCACCACCCTCCATTCGACAGATAAATTTATGTTTACATATACATATGGTTGACCATCCCTGTCAAAAACACGAAGTTTAATGATACAACCCAATGTTAATTGTTAGTATATTCCGAATATGAACATTCGGAAGGATTATAGAACATCGCCATCTATGTATACGATATTTCTTTTTCTGGGTTGTTATATCGTTAGAAATTGCGGTAAAGCTGTTATAACCAGTTACATCACCGTACATTTTTTACGTGTAATCGTTCTGTAAACCGAGATGTCACGCTTTCTAAATCACATTATATATTTGAACACACACACACAAAGGCAATCTCTCAGGGTGTTATGAATCCAGGTTTAGAGTTTAAATGGGGTAGCGTACATGTATGTGGTTTTCAAAAATTAGGCATACATGTCTTCAAGTATTCAACATACTCGACTTTCATGTACACAAGCCATGGCTTATAAAAATGTCGAATGTTCAGAAAGGTTCATTCATTCATATCAAGTTCATTAGATGCTAACCAATATTCCTGAAACTGAAGCGGTTTCAGAAAAGTAAATGCTAAATCGCAATCATGAACATTCCTCTCTATTCCTTCCGCAGCAATCCCGCTGATGTCCATAGCCCTAGGATGCCGTTGCAAAAAAAATCTGTATTGAAAACGCCACTTTCTAGGTTGAAAGTTTGACTAGTATGAATAACAAACGTCAGATCCGAGATCCATTAGTCAGCCGTTGTCCATAAAAGAATTTCCACGTCAGTAATCGAAAGACCTATTTCGTATGACAGCATCAATTCCAAATGGAAAAAATACACAAGATGAGAAAAGCGGTCAACAGTTTTCAACACTGTCAGCAAGACATGATGTTCTTTACCTACAATCCCAATCACTGGCCATTATTCTTAGCCAAATGAATTTCCAAGTCGTTTTCCATAGTATGTGTCTCAGTCATGTTTAGATTCTGTCTGTTCATTTGAACAACATAAAATTGAACACCATGGATATTTAAACCACTCGATATCAAACGACACCTAGCCCCGGATTAAGCGGAATGAAAAACACGTTACGAAACGTAGCCCCAGAGATCTTGTACATTACGATCGTATTGTGCCACCAGTGCACGATATTCATCAAGGAGAGTCTTTGAATGAAGGCGTTTAGTGCTGGAGACCTGGTTGACAAGTTTAGAAATCATACGAGAAGAGATATATGTCTACCAAAATATGTCTACGCTATTGGGATACCCATACGCTCTTGGCATTTGTATTTCTAATGAGAGATTCAGGCAATTCTATAAATAAAGAAACCTCCCATGATATCCCTTACGTTAATTAGAACTAAAGAAAGTCATATATCTTCTGAAAATAGCATGCCGGGGATCAGTTTATTGAACGCCGAATATATCACACTCACAAACCTGCTTCAAATAGCCACCAAAGTAACCATTGCCACATCGCCAATTCTGTCTGTCATAACAAATTTGTATACATTTTGAAGTATTTGAGATTCTGATTTTTGAATTATTTGAGTTTCTGGCGCCAATACCTATCCTCTGTACCCCAGATGATGAGTGTCTGTACATGTTAAATGCTAACCCTTACAAAAAAATCTTATAGGATCCTATAAGATTCTGAAAAATCCTATAAGATTATTCGAAATCTTATAAGATTTTAAAAAATCCTATAAGATTCTGAAAAATCCTATAAGATTCTGAGAAAATCTTATAAGATTCTAAGAAATCCTATAAGATTAAAAAAAATCCTATAAGATTCTGAAAAGTCTTATAAGATTCTAAAAAAAATCCTATAAGATTCTAAAAAATCCTACTGGATTTAATAGGATAGAAATATAATAATCCTATTGGATTTAATATGACACTCCATAGGATCAATTGTATTAATGATATTAAGAAGAGTGGAAATTGATCCCGCTCAAGTATTTCAGTGAATTATTTCACACAAGTTAAGTGCGTTTCACTAAAGTAATTGAATGTAATTTCACCCAAACATTATTTTGCCCACCACTTTTATATGATCATATACGATTCAATATCAGTTCACAGCGCCCAAGTAATGTTCTCCATATTTGGCTGCTCATAGTTGGAGTGAGAGATTTTGTACCACAAATCTCCAATCTGCTGCTCATGAGGCATCAGATATCAATTTTGGTAGTTTCATATGAAATTAATCTTAAATTTTAACTTGAATTTAATACAAACTCATGTTACAATTGAATTGAAGGATTAATTTTATTTTCATATCGTGTGAATATTCTATCGTTATGCTGATATTTGACTGTGAAGTATTTTGAAATGTCATTTAGGAAATGCTAATAAAAACTGACAAAAAAAACACTAATTGCCATCCATCATAGTTCGATATCCAAACAAATGCAAGGTCACTGAAAACTACATTTAAATATTCTAACTCAAATTGAATTCACTAATAATCTTCATCTGAAATTTAGTAAAATTGGAATAAATGTATGAAGTTTTGAATATTTGATTGTTTTGAATTAAAGTTTTATTTAAAATTGAATTAAGGATGTCCGTAATTAACTTTAAGAATAATGTGTGTTGCTGCATTCATAATTGTGTAATATGAGGAATATAGGTCGGTGTGCATTGTTTAGCTGTTGACACTGTTAAAAAGACGGACCCATGCTCCATTTGATAACCTAGAAAACAAAGGGAATAGCCCAAAAAATAGTATTTAACTTTTCCTATATTCTAACTGTTTGGAGACAATCACAATGTCTTTCAAAATTTATCAAATTGGATGAATGTTGCTACACAAAATTCTCAGCTAGAAGACTTTTAAAGGAAATCCCTATCGCTTAATCTAACTGGCAAAAACTGCTGCCAAAGAAAAAATCACCGGCAGACATCCCTTAAACCTTGATTGTCATCATTTCATTATGAAATATGTTTTGTTATCATTCAACTACTTGAACATTCTCATGAATGAATACACTTCTGATCAGTTCAAATGGTTTCCCAATCTAAATGGTATTTACAAAATCTCTCCACTCCAAATGGAGGGGAGATAACTCTGCTTGTTCACACTAGGTGGCGCTGCACAGAGACAACAAAGATTTTTTTGCAGTAATTTAGCTGACTGATTTGAGGACAGTAAAAGTCATATTTCCGATTATATATGGCTGATGGAACGGACTCAGATTGATGGTAAGTACCTTTTGCAACTTGTAGGCTAAAATAGCATTCTAAAGTCTCCATTTGTTAAGTCTGGAATATTTTGGACTAGTTTAAAATATATTTTAGTTATATAAATTACTTTGTCAGGTTTGTATATTACACTGTAAATACGACAACCAAAACATTATACTGCCTTGGAAAGATTTATTTATCTCACTGATTTATGAAGGACAGGGCTTGTTGGTTGATTTGCTCGTTTTCTCTAACATGTCTAATCTTATGGGTAGGATAGTTAGGCATGTACTTAAGCCCAGTGTAATTAACCCAGTGTAATTAACCTTGGATATAAAATGCTGTCCAACATATATTTCAATAGCTGAACAGACATGTATATTTATGTAATTAAAATAACCGGTCAACCTCACAAGAATAGACCAGTTTGTCTTAGTGGTCTATTGTGTAAGGGATTAACCATGCTGGGTGACTCTTTGCACAGTTCAATGTGAGAAACCCAGAAGGGGGTGTTTTTACAATCTCATTGTGTCATTTCCTGTACTGGTATACCTTCTACCTTCAATAGTCAAGCCATTTCATATGTTTACATGAAAAAATTGGCATAACATATGAATGAATTGATAACAGTTGATTTGTGATTCTTTCAAGTCCTGGCTTTTATTTCATACTGTAGGTTTCACAGTCTGAGCTTCCTGTCCTGTCAAATTGGATCTCTCCTCACCCCACCATAATGAACAGTTTATCAATGATGTTTTTATTATGACATTCACAGCTTCACTGTGGTAGGCAGCTTTCCGGGTAGGCCTAATGTACCAGTGGTGTGTACTATTCCTGACAACCCGAACTTGGGATGCTTATAATTTGTCGAGCTAAGGGCTGATCTATATGATGCGACAAATTGTGGTTAGTATCGTCCATTGTTCACTCCATTCAACACTCCATCGTATTCCTCTTACATATCAATATAAACGTAAATTGGTATTGTTGCCTAAACTTTAATACGTGTTGTACCTCATTTATGTACTTTTCAATTGTGGTGGAGGGGGGGGGTATCGTGTACTGTACAAGCTTTCACCCAGTTTTACACATTATCTGAACGAAGTCAAATGTCATTTATTAGAATTTCCAGGTTGTTTGGTTACGCATTGCATTGCATTTTCGCATTGCTTATTTCAATATTTAAAGTTAGTACAGAATTGATTTGAAAATTGTTGAATTTATTTTCGAAATAAATCGCGATATGATATGGTAATAATTGTTTTCCCCACAGGAGATCAGAGAGCCTACAAAGAAGATGAGCAAGACAGTTTGTGATGCCCGGAAGAATGAGCCAAACAACATCCTTGAGAAGTTAAAAAAGCAGCGACAAGGAAACCTTCCAGTGGCACCTGTTTATGACGAGTCAGATGATGTAAGTATAAATTCAACTATCATGACTATTCAGCTAAATCCCTAGGCTATTATCAAATAATTTATTATTTTGACCATTGAGAAGATTTCTCATTAATTGTCTCATCTATTTTACTGATCCCTTTTAGATAACTATTTCTAATAATATTAATCCAAATTTCTCTCAATGTGGACAAAATATTGATTTTGGTATTCTTCTTCTTTGTAGGATTCTGGAAGCCGAGCAGACCTGAGGGCTCAATAGAAAGAAGTTGAAGAGCTGAGAGTGAAGAACCAGTCTCTGAAGTCAGAAAACAGGTCTTTGAAAGTCGCATAGCTTATCTACATTTACTGGTAAGAACAAGTTTGCTAACCATTAAAATGCATATTAAATGACACTGACTTTTAATGGTTAACAAGCGATCACTTGTAAATAATCATTTAATGTAATTAATCTTAGTAAATAATAATTTAATGAGATTTGATCCTTTGTCAACATGATTCTGCAATTTATGACTATTAACATTCTGACTGAATATTATCAATCCAATTGTCAGTACACATTTTGTATCTTTTATTTCATCCGGGAAAGATGACCATGGACCTAATGAGTGCATTGTTCACGAGGAATGAAATGGCCTCCCATACTTTGACAGGAATGAAACCCAATGCGACAAGAGAGGTAGAGGCTAAGCCTGCAATTGACCAAGAAAAGATCAAGCCATCCAAGGTAAAAACTTTTCTTCATAAATATTCCAAACATCTGATAATTAATCCCAAGTTCAATGACCATGTTTTTGATAGCTTATAGTTTGAAATGTTGTGATTGAATATATTGATATTCAGTGGCTAACTGCAAATTATTTCATTCTCTTACAGACTACTGCCTGAAGAAATTCTCAAGTTCCGTGAAAGTCATTCGGGAAGCAATGAAGTCGAAACTCAATGGCGAGCAGAAATTGTACAGAAAACTGATGGAGAGGTTATGATGCCCTCATATGTTCCTCCGTTTATATCTCAAAAGTGCACACGTACATAATAAAGAAATATTTATTATATGTATTTGTTTGTCCTTCTTTCTATGCGTTAGTTATTTACCAGATTATCTTTAACATAGCTGTGCTACATCCAAAACAAGCAATGTTTACGCTAATACATTTTCTGATGTATTTACTATTTTACAGCACAGGGGCATTTTGTATTTCGTGGAGTTACTATAAAAGATGACCTATATCACTCATCCAAATATTCCTATAGAAACTTTATATCCTGTAGATTTCTAAGAATCCATTCCATAACTAAATTTTATAGGATCCTATTAAAAAATCCTACAAGATTTTTATCCTATTAAAAAATCCTATAGGATTTCAATCTTATAGGATTTTAATCTTATAGGATTTTAATCTTATAGGATCCTGATTTCTAGGATCCTATTAAAAAATCCTATAGGATTTCAATCTTATAGGATTTTAATCTTATAGGATCCTATTAAAAAATCTTATAGGATTTTGGGCCAAAATCTTATAGGATCCTATACGATTTTATCTTATAGGATCCTATAAGATTTTTTTGTAAGGGAAGAACCCAGTATTTTCGTTTACGGCTATAATATCAGTTGCGAGCGTTCGATTTATTTTGTAGCAATACATGTACGGTACAAAGGCTTTTATTAAACTGGACACATCTGTTACTAAATAAATTTACATTGCAACAAACATCACGAAGTCGTTTGGAGATCTTATCTTGAAAGTAGGTATCAATCATTATTGTTTACCCAGGTATAGTACCATCATTTATCAATCATTATTGTTTACCCAGGTATAGTACCATCATTTATCAATCAGTATTGTTTACCCAGGTATAGTACCATCATTTATCAATCAGTATTGTTTACCCAGGTATAGTACCATCATTTATCAATCAGTATTGTTTACCCAGGTATAGTACCATCATTTATTTTGAATTGCCTCGTGGAAACGGGAGGCATTTACACATTGTTCTTTCGGTGGGACAAGTAATGGACTGAAAGAAATTTCACGCACCACCCAAATCACGTGGTCAGTGATACCATATACTGCTACCTTTCCTACACTGCTTCTCATCAATTCAAACAAAAAACCTGATGTACTGTTTTGATGGCATCTGTCAAACATCATACGAATAATACCAAAATATATATGTCACAGACACCATTAATTAAAATAGTTACTCAATTCTCTTTCGTGTCTTCTCCGTTCATTATCGTCCAATGTATACTTCCGGGATGTATACTTTATGTATGTATCACTTTATTGCCACCATCAAACGGGTGAGTACATATAGTAGAAAGCGATTGATCAGCATAGATAAATACAGAAAGCTAACAAATGGGAGAACTATTTACAAAATTTGAAATGACACGACAAGTTTGTACTAATGCAACGTGGTCATTAGATACTCATTAGGAAAAAAATTACTATAAGTTTACAGAACTGTCGTATTATGTATCACAATTTGGGTGGCCGGGTCAGCCAGGAACCCGACTATCACACATGTAGCTACATTTCCTGTTCAAGTAGCTCAGACCTGAACAGGTACATGTCGGATACAATCCCTGTTATCGTTCTTAAATAAGACAGGATCGCAAGGTTATCCCCATCACAAACAAAGGCAGATGTATTTACAGCAAAAATAATGGATAATTTATCAGTGATATCAAGATTATCAAAACCAATAGCGTCTTCATGTTTTAACACGTCTTGCACAACTTGCACAAGATTCATACGAGCACTGTGTAGTAAGGGACATTTAAACAGAAAGTGATCCAAATTTTCAACATCTCCAGTATCACATAATGGGCAAGTTCTATCTATAACATCGATATTACTGTATCTCCCTGTGTTTTCCAATAACCCATGCTCTCCTGTCAGTAGCCTCATCATTAAGGAACACTTCCTGTTATATAGAGGTGTAGCCCTGCCCACTTGCCAGAGTAACAAGGGTTTGATATCCTGTACGATGTGTGTGTACATACTGAGTTTGGGGTACAAGGCACACTGAATCTTCCACAATGTAGTTTCCTCTCTCCGTATTGCGTCAGTGCAAGTTCGATGCCATTCAGCTTTGCTAGGTATGACCCCAGTTGTGGCCATATTAAAAACACTGTCTACGAGGCCATTTTGAAGCGCTTTGTAAAATGGAATACATTGGACTGAGGCCGTGCTCTCGTATCACACCAGACAGAAAGTTAAAATAGCACATTAGGCGAACAATGGCGATTTTCTTGTACACACTACTAGCTGGGAGAGTCAGCAGTCTCCAGAGGAACATTAACTTAGCTTTATCAATATAGCTCTCTAGGGTCACCCAACCAATCTGTGCCAATGTTCCTGGGTTACATGTTTGCTGTGGTAATTTCTGTATGCATTTAGCGGCTTGCCGGTGAAAACTCTCCAAACATTCTACTTCACCTGTAGTGTAACACGTGACCTCACATCCATAAGTTAACTTGGGGATGACTACGGACCAGTATATTCTCGATGATACCAGTGGGTTTAAGCCACCAGTTGATCTGTTTAGCCCCTGTGTACACATTAATGCTCTCCTACTGTTGCTGATTGTTTTCTCTATGTCGGACCTCGCCCTTTTACCTGACGTATCAAGGTGTATCCCGACATGCTTATGGTCGGTCTTAAATGGAATTGTTTCTTCTCCCAGTGTCAAGGGTTCATCTGAATCGGACAGTCTATAATTATACACAAGTACAGTAGATTTCTCCACCCCATGGGTGTATCTCCACTGTCCACCGTGTTTGTGAACTCTATCAACCAATGCTTGTAACCGATTCCTGAATAACGTCAGTAGTGCCACGTCATCTGCGAAGCTAGGAGACGATACGCATATATCAAACACACTGGCGCCTATGCCTGATTCTTGTAACTCGCGCAGGAGATCATTAATAAATATCAGGTATAAACGCATAGACATAACTCCGCCTTGGTGCACTCCTTGGTTGATAGAGAACCATTCAGACAGATGACCACCAGTTCTAACGGCACATTCATGACACTTATACCAGTTGTATAGTATCCGCCACAATTTGCTATCGATACCGTATTTGAACAGCTTGTAAAAGAGTCCTCCGATCCATACAGTGTCAAATGCCTTTTTTGTGTCGAGAAGTGCCACCCAGACAGAACTACCGAGCTGAACGTTGTGGGCAATAGCCTCCTGGAGCACAAATGAGGTATGTAGGCTGGAACAGTTCTTTCGGTCTGCGCCTTGAAAGCTATTCAGTGGAGCTCTTTCAAATAATGAATCTGATCTCCTTAAAAAGATGGTCTCCAAAACTTTGCTGAATACAGACATCACAGTTATTCCTCTATAATTATTCATGTCCAGACGGTTGGCCTGACCCTTTGGTATAGGAATAATAATGCCCTTCCTAAAGCTTAGTGAGATGTACTCATTAGCCAC
>JAVTVY010056269.1:0-31587 GCA_036873755.1 Hanleya hanleyi | reverse complement strand
TTTGTGCAAAGTACCAGTACAATTGCACAAATACATGTACTGCACTGTACCAGTGGAAGTGCAGTTACTGCACAGTGCCAGTAGTAGAGTACAGTTACTGCACAGTACCAGTATAAATGCACAGTGCCAGTAGTAGAGTACAGTTACTGCACAGTACCAGTATAAATGCACAGTGCCAGTAGTAGAGTACAGTTACTGCACAGTACCAGTATAAATGCACAGTGCCAGTAGTAGAGTACAGTTACTGCACAGTACCAGTGTAAATGTACAGTGCCAATAGTAGAGTACAGTTACTGCACAGTACCAGTAGAAATGTACAGTGCCAGTAGTAGAGTACAGTTACTGCACAGTACCAGTAGAAATGTACAATGCCAGTAGTAGAGTACAGTTACTGCACAGTACCAGTAGAAATGTACAATGCCAGTAGTAGAGTACAGTTACTGCACAGTACCAGTAGAAATGTACAGTGCCAGTAGTAGAGTACAGTTACTGCACAGTACCAGTAGAAATGTACAGTGCCAGTAGTAGAGTACAGTTACTGCACAGTACCATTAGAAATGTACAATGCCAGTAGTAGAGTACAGTTACTGCATAGTACCAGTAGAAATGTACAATGCCAGTAGTAGAGTACAGTTACTGCACAGTACCAGTAGAAATGTACAGTGCCAGTAGTAGAGTACAGTTACTGCACAGTACCAGTAGAAATGTACAATGGCAGTAGTAGAGTACAGTTACTGCACAGTACCAGTAGAAATGTACAATGGCAGTAGTAGAGTACAGCTACTGCACAGTACCAGTAGAAATGTACAATGGCAGTAGTAGAGTACAGTTACTGCACAGTACCAGTATAAAAGTAAAGTGCCAGTAGTAGAGTACAGTTACTGCAGAGTACCAGTATAAAAGTAAAGTGCCAGTAGAGTACAGTTACTGCAGAGTACCAGTGTAAAAGTAAAGTGCCAGTAGTAGAGTACAGTTACTGCACAGTAACAGTAGAAATGTACAATGCCAGTAGTAGAGTACAGTTACTGCAAAGTGCTAGTAGAAATGTACAGTCCCAGTAGTAGAGTACAGTTACTGTACAGTAGCAGTAGAAATGTACAGTGCCAGTAGTAAGAGTACAGTTACTGCACTGTACCAGTAGAAATGTAGTGCCAGTAGTAGAGTACAGTTACTGCACAGTACCAATATATATATATATATATATATAAATGTACAGTGCCAGTAGTAGTTACTGCACAGTACCAGTATAAATGTACAGTGCCAGTAGTAGAGTACAGTACAAGTATAAATGTACAGTGCCAGTAGTAGAGTACAGTACAAGTATAAATGTACAGTGCCAGTAGTAGAGTACAGTTACTGCACAGTACCAGTATAAATGCATACTTCACTGCACAGTATCAATAAAAATGAGCAATTTACTGCACAGTACCAATCGGATTTCCTGCAAAGAACAGATTTCATTGCTAAGGCATGGCGACAATGTCAATATTTCTATGGCATGAAGAGAATGTCAACAGAAATGTGAAATTATTATTTGCTATGTTGAACATGAACATGGTAGAACTAATTTTAAACCAAAACAGCAAATTCTCATTGCCTTTCACTCTACATCCAGATGACATCGGACTAAATTCAAAAAGCCAGTTCTCATACTGAATCAACCAATGCACAATTTATGTACTTTTCATTATGTGTTTTTCACCTACCAACAAGATTGTTGATTCCCCATAGCTTGAATGATCACTTTCATCTGCATGAATTACATGTACATGAACCCTCACTGTTTGAATGAGGATATTATAATAGAATGTACTTCGTATGACTACATTATATAAGATCTATGACTTCATTCTCTATGTTCCTAGTATGCCAAAATCTCTATGTACCGGTAGGTCTCGCGTGCCAAGCATACATGTAATAAGACTTCCAAAGAATTCACACAAGCATGTAGGCGTTTTTATCTTCCTGTAAGGAATAAAGAATTTCTGATGCTTTGCCTCAAGATAAATGCATTCGAATTGCATATTTCTTTGTAAGAAAAAAAAAAAAAAATAAAAAAAAAATAAAAAGAAAAAAACATAAAAAAAACTAGACATTGTTGGTACAATGACGCGGTCTTTCCCTTCTTACTGCAAATGAGTATATGAGTAAATACATTGTCGCGGGCTGCTTTGGTCGCGACCATTGTTTTGGTCGCTTTACACGCACAGACACGTTTTTTCACATTGCTTGTTACTACCTTATAGTTTTTTATTGCGTTTTTCTTCTAACAAACTTGCCTATATTGGTAAGCGGTAGCTGTTGAACACATTTCGGAGCTTTATTTGGGCCCTAGACGGCTCCTTCATCGATCCGAAAATGTTAGTACGTTGAAATGTGTTTAGAAAATTGTCCCTGGAGTCCAAACAAATGGCTTGAATGGAGAAAGTTAGGCTTGAGTTTTGGTCGCCTGGAGACTGTGCTTCTCACAGACTGTATTTCTGCCCGACAAAATGACTCCAAATATCGATGGTCATGTGACATGAAGCAAAATTGGTTCCGTAGTTGCATTTGTACCAGGAAATATGGGATCATTATCAACGAAAGAACTCATTCTTGGAAGTACCAGGCAACAAATTAGAAGTCTGTATCTATTGCGGTTCAAGAGTTATACGGTTTCCAAAAATAAGCTAGCCCCGTCATGTAACACGACATTAATTTTATTGCCAACACGGGATGCCTCGAGTGCTACAGCCGAATCGCTATAGCGAAATTGACAGCGACCATTGAATAGATGAAATCAACAAATGACCACAAACAGGGTGAGAGAACCATTTAGCGGCTCAATAGTCAGGGAAAATTGTTTTTTTAATATCTCTAAACCTATCAAAGCTACATTCCTGAGAGATTTCACAGGCAAATACATATATATCTCTAAATGTCCTGTGACTATGGTGCGGATTGGAGTTGCAGTTTCGCCATGGCATCAAAAAAGTGAAAATTCAAATTTTGTCAAATATCTCCTATACTTTCTGGTAACTTTTTTCCGGTTCTATTTCTTTTCTGTGACGTCATGTAATGACCTATATTTGTATGCAAATTTCAAGTCCGGGTGAGGAATAGTTTCCTCATGACAGCTCTTCAAGTGTGGAAATGTAAAGGCCCATTACTTTGGAACCAAGGTCAAGGTCAGGTCAAAATTTTTATGACTTCATTCCTGAGTGATGGGGAATATCTGTGCTGAATTACAGATTCTTATTCCTTATACTTTTCACAAAAATCAAGTAAATCACTTTTGGTATCAGGTGATATTCAAGGTCACGGTCACATCGGATCGTTTTGTTTTTACTGTCAAACAAAAGATCATCGAATGGTCTTTCCCGAGTTCTAGTATGATGCCAGTGACCTACTTTTCAAGTAAATGGAAGCCGTATTTTCGACATTCGAATGCATACTGTTTCAAAGGTCAAGGTCATGACTGACATCTGACACTCTAGATCAACTCGGGATATCACGCGTGTCAACTGATCCAGTTGGCAGACTGATCGCATCGGCCGTTCGAGTGTCGCCCATCAAACTTTGACCTCATATGGGTACGATTCTAGAGGTCAAAGGTCATATTCAAGGTCATATTATTTTATGACATGGAAGTCTTCATAAATGTTGCAAGACTCAACTCTGTAACTTCCGTTAATATTATGAAATGGCAGGTTGCACAAAACAGATAAAGGGACACAACTCCTTTACCCTGTTACGTAACACCATGAATACCGGAACTGGAGCTTGGCCATGCATAAAACTTACGCAAAGTAAAGTTTCCCACAGATATATTGTATAATGTAGGCTGTAATCCTCCGACACGAAAGGCATCATCAGGGGAGAGAACTCGGAATCTGCCTTCATGACCTACTTAATTTATGACTCAATTTGTTGTAGATGATATCAAACATCTGCATTCTAGATCTCCGCTGCTCGTTCTTAACCGTTCGACCAATATGCGCATTTGCAGTTTTGAGTTTACTGCCATATAAATCAATAGGTCAAGGTCAATGTCACTTTTGGATACAAATATGCACATCTTCAGACTTGGGTCTAAACGTGTGCCGAATATCTAAGCTCTATCTCAAAGGCTTCATGTCGTTTTTTCGAAAAGAAAAAAGTGCTTGGAATAATAAGAAGAAGAAGAATAATAATAATAAACAGAATAACAATAGGTCTATTCCATTGGAAATGGAAAGACCTAATAATAACATTTCAAGTTTGACAGTGTTATAACAATGTGTCCTCCAAGCCCCATGACATGTCATAACACTTGAATTCACTCGCACTGCGCAGAAAAAAATCAAAATATCATGGTTTGACATGTATTCCAACAACAATCAGAAAAGTACATCTGATTGTCTGGTCGATCCTGGGTCAAGCTCACGTTCAGAGTTGCTCATGTGAGGAATAGTGAGGACTGAGGACTGAATAGGATTTAACGTCACTTTCAACGATCTTTCAGTCATATCACAACGTTTGTGTCTTATATTACTTTTCACACCCAAGAATCCTATGGGTAGGGTCCTGTTCCTTTTTACACCTGGGAACCCCATGGGTGCTCCAGTTATGACAAGCTGTCCGAGGAGCAGAGGCCATAAATTCTTACCATGAATTGGGGTGTGCACAACGACGCTCCAGATCAAATTCATGTACATGTATAATATACCACACATATCTCTTTTCAAAATTTTCCCAGAAGAGAAATCATTATCTTCAATCATTGCCAAGTTTCAATTTTTTTCCGTGACCGTTCGAGGAGACTCAAAACCATATATGATCATGTAAATGGCGAGTTGAAAATATGTCAAGAAAATGTAATAACTTTCACACAAACATCCGATTGAGAATTTGAGCCTTTTGAAAACATGCAAACATATACATGTGCTAAAATAAATGCATATAATTTTTCTTGGAAACATCTAGTTTTCATCCAATTGTTCATTGGATACGGGCATTCGAGGTGTATCGGTCATAATTAGTTTGCCAGTTTTAGGCAATTGGTCATCAATAATCCCATACTCTTAATTCCAGCTCATCCTAAATTTATGATACGTTAACACACAGCGGATTAACTATATATATATATATTTTACTTAATGTACATACATGTACCTGTACACGGGGGATGGAGTTTCCATCCCGCAAAGATGTGTGGATGACAGGCTGGCAGACTCGGAAGCATTCGGCTGTGGTAGTACTCCATGACTTAAATCGCAATTCACAGAGCAACAACAACAGAATTCAACAACACAGCTGATGTCAATCTCAGCTCGCATCAGATCCAAGTGAGGAAATCAGCTACAGCGCCATCGCGTCCATGCAAGCTTATCACTCGCAATAAGTGAGAACATGCACATCTGAGTGGCAGACTGAATCAATGAGAGCAGAGCGGGTGTTCTGTCCCCACTGCTGCGTCCTGTCGTGGATCTATAAAACCACTAGGCATTCTACTGGTCGAGAAGGGCTGGATGTATTCACAGGAGAATTCAAATGAGTAGAATCCATTCAAATCGTTCATCAGACAGACGGTAAGGTTTTTAATGCACCCTGCTGTAATTCCCACCATCCCAGATTACGCATATTTCAGCGGCACGACCGCATGGTTCGATAGTATAAAGCGATAGTTAAATGTTCTGTTATGCTAACTAATTAAGACGATTTCTCACTGTTTAGCACATTGAAATTTCTTTCAATTGCTTGACAGGAATCTACATGTTTAATATCAATGGAAAGCATTTTGAAATATACCATGGATGGATAGATGTATCGAATTAATTGCATTTTGTTAATTTTCAAGATGTGACATTTTTTTTATATAAATACTGGGGAAGCGGAAATAACATACCTTCAATGAGTGGTGGGAGGTGTGAATAATTCCCATAGACATACTCAGTAGGTTGTAAAGACATCATGGTGAAAAAGAAAAAGTCAGTGAACCCAACTGAAAATACTTGTCTATACTGATTAAATCTTCATCACAATGTACTGCTGTCAGAATAGATCGGCAGAATTTGGAAGAAATTATTTCCCCATCAATATATCCCTGATGGTTTTCGATTTCCTGTAGACTTTCTGCCTGGAAATAGTTGTGTCTAATTTCCTCCGTTATCAATAATCAGCCGGAATTCTACACCTGCCCAGCTCCCAGAATTTTCCCACGGTCTTATCACTGAGAGAGAATAATCCTGGTTCCGGGGCCCCGATAGCCAGATAATTCGCAGAGAGCTGCATGAGACAGCGGGCCAGGGAACCAGCATGTTTATCAGCATGCACAAATTGATAACCTAAAACAAAAAGCTTGCCATGCATGTTCTTGGGCAAACAAAAGGCAGGCAAACTGAGTCGGGGAATGAGCTATGTTGAAGTTGGCTTGAAGCATGTCCAAGTGGTAGGTTATACCAATGACTAATTCATGTGTGTATTGGCACCAACTAATACACCAGCCCAATCGATGTACCGTAATGCAGCAGAGAGCAGCGTGCAGTCAAATACAAAGGATCGCAACATGGCTCAGGCAATATTTTAATGCAAAAACAAACTCGCTGCGAAATGAATAGTCTGGCAAGTCTTTACGCTGAACTGAACTGAAGTGAATTCCCGTTTCCACACGCACTTCTGCATTCATTATTTCACGCTAAATCATATTCCGCGGATATAATTACCGGGAACAAAAGTGCCAGTGTTGGGAGGCAATCATCGAACGCAGCCACGGCAGAAGTGTTAGCTTCCCCGGGCCATTTATTCCACCAAAATCAATGTCCACTATACAAACTGGCACGCGTTAACATGCCGCCATGGACAAAAGGCCAGTAGTATGGGGATCGTAACACCCTCGGAAACTGTTAGATGTTGTGCCCTCGAAACGTAATGTACCACACACCGTTTCGTCTGGTCAGCTGCTGAGGAGATTACAGAGCACTTCACAGAACCAAATGTAACAGTCACACACTAAACTTCTCTGAATGCAACATACATTAATTATAAGTTGTACAGATCTAGAAGATACATGTACATGCCTTTATCATTAGCTCAAATTAAACATGGACTGTTTGGTGATTATGACAAACTGATTATTTTTTACCCAACAAATAAGTAGGCCTACATGTATGATTATAAAGGGACAGATTTTTGTCAAAGACATATATATATATACCATCATTACGGTAATCCCTCTAATAATTCAATCCCCCTATCATTATTCAATCACCCCCAATTTTGCGGATAAAATTCAATTGGTGGTTCTAATAAATTGATCACCCTATAAAATCACTGAAATAATGAAGAAATTGTATATTGTATGCTTCAGCTTGAACCATTGTTTTTCTCTTCAAATTTCTGTTCTAACAGATTTGATCACTCCCAGATTTTATCGTGGAAAATTTCACTTCCTGTGATTGAATTATTAGAGGGATATATTAAACCGTACATGACAAATTTGATAAAGACTCGGCCTTCAGTAAGTGTGTATATAGCTTTCAAGATGACAAGAAACAATGTCTTCAAAATAATCTATGTCAAACAGGTAGACCTGCCGACCTATGACATAAAGATTATTGTGTGTTGAAATATAGGACTAACAATAACGGACAGAACTGGCAATACTGTTCCATAGTTTCCATAGTGTATGCCTAAGCCACATGCACATTGAACTATTTAGTCGCTGCAGTGACTGGAAGGTGCATTTACAAATAAATTGTAATAATTTTGGTTTTGGTCAATTTAGAAAAAAAATCTTTCCTTAAATTTGTCCCCAAATTCAATGTGTATGGCTCTCAATTGCCCACATGCAGACCCCTAGCTAGCGTTATTTGGCGGGGCATCGCGCCCTGCCCCCAAAACCAGGGCCCTTGTGCCCTAGACACAAATGTTCCGCGCCCTGCCCCTATCCCACAACGTGTCTTACCAAAATGATCCCCATTTCTCTCTTTATTTTGAAAATTTCATCCCGTTTTCTTTCTCAATCGTGTTCGTTGCTTTAACACCTCCTACAGTAGAGAGCGCATATTAATCTCGCATGTTCTGGTTTCAGTTCACTCTCCGGTTTTGGGTATGTTTTGCGTAAATGTCATACCATTCCGTATAAACTAGTCCGTGTTATATAGCCATCTATAATAGCAATTGTCGTGACTATCATAGTTATGTATGTTTGGTGACGTTTAATTGAGTGGGGAAAACATATGGGGAAGGGGGGGGGGGCGGATGTTTATTAAATGATGTTTTAAATCAAGGTGGGAAGGGCTGGGGGGAATATTGATTGTACGCTCCATGAGGGCATCAATAAATTCAATTCAATTCCATACCAACCAAACAGCGGTGTGCTGTTATGCAAGATTACCGAATCGTGGAGAACACATCCTGTCTGAGCAATCTTGTCCGAACAAACTTCAAACTTTTTAGTTAGTTTATTTTACCGTCGTTTTATCGCCGTTTAACAGTTTAATTATAATGCCAAGTAGCGCCAAACGTGCCAAAAAATGGGAACATGACAATGCTGTTACATCCAAGGGATGCAAATCAATAACGTCTTTCTTCAGGCTGGATGGAAATGCGACGACAACAACAACTTCAACACGGCCGGATGAGATGCACTCGCTACCTGATTCTGAAATCGAATCAACGTCACCGGATTCGGAGAATCTGAAGAATGTTGATGGCAGTTTTGCGAGGAAAATCAACAAATGAATCCCATGATGATCAGACCTCCAGTTATGTTCACCAGCATGACCAGTGTATCATATCCTCTGTACTGATTTAACAAGGAAAACAAGATTTTAAGACAGAATTTGGAACAGCATAGACTTCAAAAATGAACTTTTCAAATGCTCTCTCAGGCCATCATTTTAATGTTAATTTCTCAATTTTCTGCGGCCGATCCCCCCCTCTCGGGCGCTCCCTCGGACTTCGGAGCTACGCGCCTTCGTCTTTGCACCCTGCCCCTTTCAATTCCTGACTAGGGGTCTGACATGTAAGCTTCAGGGTAAAAATGATTGTTGAAAGGCAAAGGTTTTTAGATCTTTTTTTATATAGGTGACTTGTATAATGATAAAATATCTACTTCGCTTGGTTTAATTTGAAGCATTTTGTCTTCTACCAATATTTTTAAAAGTTGGTAAACCGAGCCCAGCTGAATTCAGATTTGCAAAACGTCATCGCTTCTCTTTCCTTCATTGAAATCTCACATCAGACCAGCCACCTGAAGACTGAAAGTTAAAATTATTGACATCAAGCCAGGTGGCCTGGTAGTGTGACATCACATCAAACAAGGGCAGATAAACAATGCAGATTTCATTTCTGAATTGGACAGGCTTAAGATACCAACTTTGGAGCACTTTTCTAAAGCTACTACGTGACAAAATACTGCAAACAATAAAACCAATGGAGTAGATGGGCTGATCTTTGCATTTCACCTTTAAAGCACCCAAATCATTTCTCTCGTCTAGAATTTACTTCAGAACTCTGCGCTTAAGTCCAACTCACACTACGAACATTTTGTTGTATTAGAACAAAAACACTGTTCAGAACATGTTTTTTTTTGTCTGTGCAGTGTGAGGTGCCCAGAAACAGAAAACATATGTTCGGAACAAATGTTCGTGAGATCAAACTTGTTTGATATTGCGAACATGTTTTGCCCTGAAACAAGTTTTTGTCTTCAGTGTGTGGTAATCGCGAACATTTTGCCGAACATATACCAACAGTTATCCAATCAACTGGCAGCTGTCGGTCCTGTGACAAAGCCGCTCTCACATGACACAACAAAATGACCTCGCTGCTTGATCGCGGCGACTGACGGTCAAGAGAAAATGTTCGCAGTGTGAGGTTACCATGAACAGAAACACGAACAAACTGTTCTGTTCTAATACAACAAATTGTTCGTAGTGTGAGTTGAGCTTTAGTCATGCAGTGATGTCCCATTGATAAGTTTGACATTGTACACGAGTATAGTGTTAATCCGATAGTGTGAATCTTACGATTTTTGGATTAACACTACTTGTGTACTATACAGTGATGATATGATGTAACGACCAAGTTAACAAACCCCCAGTTAATTAGAATAGATGATACACATCTAATATAAGTATATATGTACATACATGTATGGCAGTTAAACAGTCCAATGTTCCTGTATACATATTTGGTTGCAAAACATTGATAATTTGAGAGTGAACAAGCAGCCTATTGGGCTGTATACATGTACAAGTTAAGGGTGTTTCCTGCTACAAATGGTCATAGATGTAGAAGTCTGTAGCTTATCACACATGGATCTACTAGGCTCAAAGCATTAACCATGAACCTTGTCTGGGAATAAATACTGACAGACTTTCTCACACTTCAAATTTGAGAGAAGCTGGGTCCTGCCCAATCAGGGAAATACCCTGCAATATATGGACAGTGACGGGCAGGCAAATGTTGGAGCTCTCTTGCGCAGGATGAGCAACAGACCTACCAATTCAGTAGATTCAATAACTGTCAGCATTCAACAACTGTTAGGTGATACTACAGCACCAAGAAATATATTGAAATTCAAATCTCTTTTTTTCTTTAATTTCTATTTTTCAAAATGGCACATTATATCTACACATGAACTTACATCTAATTGTGAACAATGAAGCCTCCCATATTCAGTACAATGCTAATTCACTACAATTATTATTATATTTTATATACATGTACAGACAGACAGATAGACAGAGAGAATTACATTTACTTCACTGTCTCTTAGAACTTTCTGATTTGAAAGCAGAAGAAAAGTCATTTCAGGCCACAGATACAATCATGTGCGCTTACCTTACAATAATATTTAAAACTTCACAAGTAGGCAACATAAGGTCATCCCTCTAATAATTCAATCGCAGGAAGTGAAATTTAATTCTCACCATAAAATCTGGCAGTGATCAACTTATTGGAACAAGCAGTTGACAAAATTGTCCAAAATCAGTCTGATAATACATTATTTTTTGTTATTTCAATGATATTAAAGTGTGATAAAATATACTAGAACAGCCAATTGAATTTTTTCCCGAAAATTGGGAGTGATTGAACTTTGATGGGGGGATTGAATTATTAGAGAGATTACATGTACTGCACTTTTTTGAAATGAGAAAAACAAAATCACTTTTATGTATTATCTAAAAATGAGGGCTAACTAAATGTCACACTGCTTTTTGTCTATGGGCAAGAATGACACATGGTCCAGTTCTACATTTTATGTGTGCATTTTACTGGAAATTTAAGGCGACATATCAATAAATATATATGGGTTGTCATTTTCTCCCCACATGTTAAACAGAGCATGAAATTGGTCTTTAATTTGTAAGGTTACAATTTTCTTCAGAGTGCAAATATCTCAAATGACCCCCCTCACCAGCTGAAAGCACATTTCAAGTTATTATGGTACATTTGGAAGAAATATGCCCACAACTTGTTGACTGACTGTTGGTTGGATGTGTTTTCATCTTTTACCAATGATCAAGGCTTGTTTATATTGTAGAAGAGATGCCATTGGTTTACATTGGATGACACAGCACCAAGTCACAGATCATTTATCAGATCTATTTACAATGTAGCTGGGCTGTATAGGAAAAAATACTACCCAAATTTTTTTTTTAACGTCACTTTCTCAAGAAGAAAAAATCTTGTAATCATGTTTATTGAGGGATGCAGATTTTGAAAATATTACATAAGTATATCTTGAAGATTTCCCATGTTTACACATAAGTCATTATCTACATGTTTTCAGCAGGCCTGTTGAATTGCTATTTCAGTTTTGTTTGCGACTGCAGCTCATTTTCTTTGCTAAACTGATGATTAATTTCAATGACCGTTCAGGTGCTCAATGTATTTACAGTCTCTACCCTAGCTTTTTTTTCCTTTAGCCTATATTTAGAAGCCAGGGAAAACGGAAATAATTGTTTGTGAACTTCTCAATTTGTAACAACCCTTACGGAATTGCAGCATGGGCTGCAGTGCAGCATGGGCTGCATTCATGCTGGGATCATGCTGGATTTGCAGCATATGCTGGAATCATGCTGGGTTTCCATGCTGCAGTCATGCTGGAATCACTTTGATAAAATACTAGCCATACTGCACTGCAGTATATGCTGGAACCATGCTGGGTATCCATGCTGTGACCATGCTGGATTTACTCCGACAGTATTTCACCATACTGCCTCCCAGCATGTACTGCAACCATGCTGCAAATACATGCTGGTGTTATACTGGATTAACTCAGACATAATCTATCCATGCTGCAATCATGCTGGAACCACTTAGATAAAATAATAGTCATACTGCGTTGCCAGCATGTGCTGCAACCATGCTGCTGTATGGCTGACCTACATGTCCATGTAGCTGTCACATGATATGAATGAACTATTGCCCTGGTTATTCTGTACCAATCAGAAATCAGGTCAGCTCAAGTTTAGAGCCAGAATTCAAATCAGAATAACTACTAACCAGTACTTTGAACATGCTTGCAAGAAAAACATGGCTTGTAAGATTCTAGGATGTGCCAAAGTACACAGACAAGAGCTATTTACATTGTATTATCTTTAAATTCTTATATGTATAACCATGGAAGTACACTACAGCCAGCAATTAAGTTCCCCTTCTTTCGCGAACCATTCGCGAACCGTTCGCGAAAGAGCGAAAGATGTGCGAAAGGAACGCGAAAGCGTGCGCGAAACATCGACAATGCTATCTAGCGAAAGCAATTTTTTTTTCGCAAATGGAAGTTTCTTTCGCGAACGTATGTTACGAAAGTATGTTTCTTTCGCAAACGATTTTATCTTTCGCGTACGGTTTTTTGAGTGGACAAGAGTGGTTTACGTTTGACCGACTAGATTTTTGGCAGAGATATTAAAGATGGCGCCGTCTGCGAGTGTGCTGCATCTGTCCCGTATACCTTGGCGAATGCGGGTTAGCATTGCTTACATTTTGGGACCCCTATTCTCTTGGTCGACTAGCAGAATACGGACAGCACTGGTTAATCATGGATATCGGATTATTCCGTCTTTGAAGTCAATCCGCCTCTTGTGCAATCGATACCGGTAAGTGTCATATCTGTTCAATGAAGTGGCGGTCTAATTGAATCTTAGGCGTTACGGCTGCTACTTAATAATACCGTGTCATATTTTGTATCCTTTTGTTATTATTCAATCAAGTGCCCTTTGTTATTCAATTTTACCGAGATATATGTTTCTTCTTTCTATTACAATCAACTTTATATTAGATCTAAAAACATAATTTTATATGCTCTAAATTGGGGTAGGGAATGAAATCTTTCGCGACGTCTGCACGAAAGAGTGCTCTCGCCAAGGTCCGCGCGAGAAGGTCACAGCAGGTCTTCAATTTCACATTCCGGTTTTCTCATGCAAATAGTGAATGCTTTATGCAAGAATTTCGTCCATTTATGCTAGATCTTTGTTCTATTTGCGTTTCACGATAGGATCTGCTATGAACTGTTTATAAGATTGGGCAATATGAGAAAAGAAAAAGTTATTCAAAATTGTTTAATAATATTTTTTATCAGAATATTTATCTTATATATTCTTCTGTGCTATCGGTAAGATTATCTTGCATTCCTCTCGTTTGTTATCACATTAGTCCAGACAAATTTTTAGTATTATGTAAATATTTAGGAAGAATGGTCTAATAAGTTGTTTCTCCGTGATATCTTCCGTACATAAGCGACAGGTTTCCGCAACACAATTGTATTGAAGACGGAAAACATCTTTGGAATGTACCTTGTACGCCTCGATGAGAACGAATCTTTTTTTATACCATCCAGGATAATATTAATTAAGTATTTTATAAACTATTTTTTCTTTTGTTAGACCCACCCGATTACATTTCGATTTTTGATTGATTGAAATTGTAGTCCCCTTCCCATTCGGATTTCGCGGTCCATCAACTCAATGTTCTATTTAAATTTCACGGTACATTTCTTCGTTCATTTAAGATCTTTTGCAGCGCTAGATATTAAAATAAATAATTAAATAATAAATAACAATGAGAGAGCAGAGGGAGATATAAATGGAAGTACTAAAGATTTCATTTCAAGATATGTGGTATTTTATATTTTCTCATGTCTCGCAAAACGGGATTCATTTTTTTGTTAATTTGAGCTCTAGGCTTAATTTAAAGTGTCACTATTATTATATTGGTAATATACTCTAACTTCGTAATGGGGATTAGATCAGCATGTACCCCATGTGAAATGTTGTTCTTTTATTCCGTTGTTAAGTATTGCAGGGGGGGGGCTCTTAATTCTGAGTACAACAAAAATTTATACATTCGTCTCACAAACAAACAAAAGACGCCGACTATAACAGAATCTTGGGACAACAAGCCATGTAGTTGTTATAGTATTTTGAAAATCAATTCATCTGTAATCACACTATGGAAGTGAACAGTAGGCGATCACACTTTGAAAGTACCGCACGGCTACGGTACGTGGTGCGGCTGTTTTCAGGGGCATAGCTCTGCAGGGTCAAAGTTCGCACATTTGGACCACGTGGGGCGTAGAGAAAAAGACATTTCTTTATCTTTGTATACAAATTACAATCAGTACATTTTATAAACATTTAACTATACGGGTTTGTGAGCCATTCTGTCAGTCATTCAACTTTATTTACAGGCAAACACGTACGGCCGATTAAAGTTTAATTGCAGCAGCGGGCAGTCCACTCTTCGCTCACTCCGTCCGTTCATTTTGTTTCGATTTATTTCGTTCCGGTCAAACTCCGTTTATATTCCGGTCATAATTCGTTCCGGTTTAAAACTTTTGCGGTCAAATTTTAATAACCGAACCGAAACGAGTGTAAACATTAACGCAATTGGCTCTGTATTCACATGTCAAGCTTTTATACGACATTTTATTGACTACTGGCTTCTTTCGCGAAAGATAGATACAATCACGAAAGATGAAGACTTCATTTCTCAACTTATCTTTCGCGTACATGCTTTCGCGCACGCATATGCGAAAGCAGTACGACAGGTCCGCGTGAGCTACCGCGAACGGTTCGCGAACGGTTCGCGAATTTGCACCACTTAATTGTTGGTCGTACTGTACATGTACTTGGAAACTTGAAGGTGAGTGCAGTTACAGTTCCCTGCATGTACATAAACTTCATATTTGTCTGGAATATATATCCCTTTGTTTCAATGGTCCATCTTGAAGTATTTATTGATGTCTGGATATGTGAAACATGAGATCAAGTACATGGATAAGAAAAAATATATTACAACCCAACATATTTACAAAATATGCCAGAAAACTAAAGTTAGCTTTACTATTTGTGCAGACAACAAATTCAATGGCTTCCACCACCTGTGTCCACGCAGTAGAGCTATAACATTGTACATGTATCCCATGTTTGTAGGTTATAGTTACCATGCTGCAAAATCCCAGCATGGCTGCAGCATGCATGCCTCTGTATAGGTTATAGCTACCATACTGGAACCATGCTGAGAAATCCCAGCATGGATGCAGCATGCCCCCTGCCAGGCTTTAGCTATCATGCTGAAACCATGCTGGAGTTCTGCAGCATGCCCTGTACAATGATCATACCTACCATGCTGCAACCATGCTACAAAGTCCCAGCATGGTTGCAGCATGCCCCTGTATATAGGCTCTAGCTACCATGCTGGAATCATGCTGTAAGACAATTCCAGCATGGTTGCAGTATGCATGCCACAGAACAGGATGAAGCTGCCATACTGGAACCATGCTGTGAAATCCCAGCATGGATGCAGCATGCCCCCTGCCAGGCTTTAGCTACCATGCTGCAGAATTCCAGCATGAATGCAGCATGCCCCTGTGCAATGGCCATACCTATCATACTGCAACCATGCTGTGAAATTTCCCAGCATGGTTGCAGCATGCCCCCTGCCAGGCTTTAGCTACCATGCTGCAGAATTCCAGCATGAATGCAGCATGCCCCTGTGCAATGGCCATACCTACCATACTGCAACCATGCTGTGAAATCTTCCAGCATGGTTGCAGCATGCCCCTTATCAGGCTTTAGTTACCATGCTGGAACCATGCTGCAGAATTCCAGCATGAATGCAGCATGCCCCTGTGCAATGGCCATACCTACCATACTGCAACCATGCTGTGAAATCTCCCAGCATGGTTGCAGCATAATTTAAATAATTGCAAGCATGCTGCAGCCAGGTTGAGCTTAGTGGGGTATTCTCCAGCATGGCTGCAGCATGTACTGTGACCATGCTGGCACCATGCTGGTAATTCATGCTGGGAACATACTGGAACCATGCTGGAAATGCACTGCAAATCTGTAAGGGAATATTAGATATATTAGTATTATCATACAAATGTTTCAATATGTTTCATTTTGCAACAGAGTATTATCAGATCACAAAAGTTTGACAGAGACATGGCAGATAGCAATTAGAGTTATCTTCCATGATTTACGCATGCAGGGTACAATTACAGTCATGACATATTACATCAGAAGAACCAAATGTTGTCACACAAACAGAACACAGTGAAAATCATACATGACCTCCATGTGGGTACAAAAACTGGTCAACATTATTATTTCGAATAAATTCTGTTTATAGAATCTTGTTTGCAGAGTTGTTCAAGCACATCTTGGATCAGTCAGCAGACAGAGCTCAGAAAACACCCAAGGAATGGGGATCGCCAGCCACACTAGGCGGCGCTAGTGCTCCAACAAGTAAAGAAGACGCGACGTCATAAAACGAACAATTATAACGTCATTACATTATGACGTTGCCTTTGTGACGTCCAGAAAAACGACTTGGGCATGCACCATTTACCTCTTGGTACACGTAGCCACCTGGCGTCAGTTCGAGCTGGCGAACCCCATTGGGTAAGTTAAGCAGAAGTGATATATTATCATTAATTTTTTGTTTTGTATTAACTTTTATTCTCTTGGAATCATTCTTGTTCTGGCTGAAAAATATTCACGATTTCAGATGTTTAACAAATAGTCATTTGGCCCATTAATCTAAACAATTGAAACTGAAACTTGCACTTAAAGTGTTGAACTATCCCTTTGACGGTATCCACAGTGCCAGTGCAATCAATGTGGGCACCCCTAAAAGGTTATTCCTATGAAGTAGGCTCTCATTTGCAAATTGTCCGATAGTCAGTCAGTCCATCCGAATCCTTTCGTCGGCAAAATAAGGAAAACCGTTGATATTAGAACCTTGATTTTTTGCATGAAGGTGCATTAGGGGGCTGTTACCAGCAAGTTCTGAGCTGACTTACTTTTGATAAAAATTTCTGGTGATTTTTGATGAAAATCACTGGTGAGTCCGACTTGGGTTGGGCCATCCTTAAAAATATGTGTGTTTGGCGTAACCCAACCCTGTTTCACAAATGTGGGTAGGGCGGTAGTAAAATGGGGTTTTTTTCTTCTTTTATACTGTTGTTTTTTCTTTGGGCGAGGATGTTGGATGTTCTTCGTTTATATTATAACTATCATAATTAAATGAATGAATTTTGAATTCTGGAGTTCAGATGTTTTTATTTTCTATGATGATAATATAGCAACGATATCACAAACTTGAGAAAACTGTTCAGTTTAACTGCATTCGTCTAAGAAATCTTTCAACAGCACTTCTATCCATATATGCACTGTGCAGTAATAATGGAAACCCTGCACTTCAAAGACAAAATAATTGTTAATAAACATTTCTCTGTTTGGCACTAAAGTTCTCTCCCATGTAAAACAGTTCAACAACAATAGTTTCTTCACTTAATTATTCCGTAATGGGAATTCTTTTTGGAGCAATTGAGTCATACCAAGCACAGGATGTTGTTGTTGGTGTTTTGATATATGGTCAATATATTATACTATGAGCAGGGGTTATTTTTGACAAAAAATTGTCATCTACCCAATCCAAATCAATAAAACTCAATTTTTTCAGTGCGTCTTCAGCTAAAGTTTTCATCGAATGAAGTATAAAAACCAAGAGATTTACATGTACCACAAGATCAGTCTGAATTTAACATTGGACATATGGAAATCTATATCAGGAATGAAATCGGTGGGAGAAATCAAGCAGTAAATTGTTCAAAACAGCAAAGGATCGAAGCAGGAAACATGCCCTCTTGTCTGCAGTTAACTGCACCAAACACAGCCTCTGCAGATTGTCATTGAATTAAAGTTTTATAAAGTTTTTACATGAGACTGATCTGCCAAGTTCAAAAGTCTAAATTTTCTGAAAACTAACGAATATTTTAGATGGTCACATTCACCCAATGTTAAATTTTTTAAGCAAATTTCTTGAGTGCTATTTATCTCCTGTTAATTTTTCCCAAAATCCAATTCTGGAGGTCACCCCGTGTTTAATTTCAGGTCTCATAAAATTCCTTCGGGACAGGCCTATGTACATTATCCTCTGGTTAAATTTTCAATGAAGGTTAATGCAAGTTAATACAGAAATATGTTTTAATAATATGCCTTTTTGCAAAGTATGATTTTCCATTACTCTTCCAACTATGAAAATTTATTGTTTATAATCAACGAGGAGTCAACTTTATGGAGCAGACAAAGATAAAATATGCAGCGTGGTCTCATCGCAGCGTCAGTCGCATTGACATCTCACGAGTGAAGTTGTAGACCAGTCAATGTATATTTACAAAACTACAACCCGATCATGATTGCAGGACATCACTTGGCTTGTAGAAGTCACGTGAAATTTAGACGTTTAGTTTTGATGTATTTTCAATCCTTTTTACTTTCAATTCACTTTTTACTTCATGTTTGATGGATACTGAATGAACCGAACGTCCGCATCACGGTAGATTTAGCCGGGAAATATGGTCAACTGACATGACTGACTGCAGACACGTGGCTCTACAAAGCGCAATACTGTCGGGCTGTCATCCCTATCGCGGAAATGGAAACTTCCACTGACCCGGTGTTGTAATCCCACAAGGCTTTCCGACGAAACGAATTGGAAGAGTTCACTTTCAAAATAGGGAAATAAGGCACAACAGTTTTCAACATGCATATTTTCAACAACAACAACGTGAGAGCAGATTTTTCTTTCGTTTCGCAGACTATATTTTCTTTGTATTTCAGTTCTGAACTTGCAACTCTGGCTGACAAATTTACGACTTTATGCGATTTAAAGATGAGAACAACTACACAGGGGTCTGCTTGCATGAAGTTGAAGAAAAAAAAAACTTTTACGGCAACAGATGGCCAATAAAAACTTTAGGGTCAGCAGCTTTTCGACGGGGCGGGCGGATTACGCCCAACTGACATATTTTTAAGGATGGCCTTGTGCCCATCTTAATATAGGCAGGATTTCAACTTGAGGCGGGGGGATTCCCAAGAAATCAGTGCATGTGGAAGTCCTAATCCCTACCCTACTTCGTAGGTCCTAGCTGTGACGTTAGTCACACTGCCATGTGTTAAGCACTGTACTTTTAAGCATTTAATGTCATTATTACATATGTTGTAAAACAACCGAACTACCATACACGGACTTAAGAACAACAGATATTTCAAAATCCATCTTTCGGCAGCAAGTTTTTTCTTGAAATGTAAAAAAAACTGTTGTGTGTTTGTTTTGGATTGCTTCCTGGATGGCATGTTTTGAAAATACTTGTCAGTGTCTTGAACTGAGTTTGTAATTAAACAAATCAAAGAAATGCATAAAAAAATAAAAATAGGTCAAGGGTCAATTTGAGGTAAAAATCTGAACATAGTGGCGATATATGCGATACTACTCTAGTCTTTAATAATGCTCCATCGGGGACATGATTTTACATGAATAATCTTCAAAGTACTGTATGAACTTTGGCTTGTATTTTCCTACGAAGTAGGCTACAGATCGCAAATTGTCCGGTAATGAGTCAGTCAGTCAGTCCATCCAAATCCTTTCGTCGGCAAAATAAGGAGAACCGTTGACATTAGAACCTGTTCTGATCTGAAATAATTCTGATTAACATTAGATTGATAATTAATACTTCAGTATGTGAACTGTAGCCTTTAACGTGTATCCTATTTCACATTGGCCACATCAGGCTTGAGCCTTCAAATTCAGGTCAAATTACCCACAGCTAAAAATACCCTGTCCCACTGTATGCCACATGGCCCTATTACTGAGGTTAATCTTAACTACTGCATATACCCTCAAACAATCAGCGCTGTTTCCATAACTTAAATTGTTAAACCATATCATTGAAATAATATAATATAGGTGTTGGTCTTGAGTTGAATTACCGTAAACTACATAAATGCTACCTTTCTACTATAGTACTATATATAAAACTTTGTTGTATTGTTGGGAAAATAATGTGATTCAAAAAGTTGTTTTGATCCTGGACAAGGGCACTGAAAACCATTAAAGAGATGTAAATGTATTTTCACACGTAAAGCTTGAAATCTACTGATCCTATATTATTCAATCTGTTTCCTTTAATTAAAAAATTGTAAAATTAAATCGGCGATCGTTATTTATTTTGGAATGAAGGTGCATTAGGAGACTGTTACCAACAAGTTCTGAGCTGACCTACTTTTGATGAAAATTTCTGGTGATTTTTGATGAAAATCACTGGCGATTCTGACTTGGGCGGTGCCCATCTTAATATAGGCAGGATTTCAACTGGGGGGTGGGGATTTCCAAGAGTTCAGTTCGCGTTCGAGTCCTAATGCCTACTGTACTTCGTAGGTCCTGTGACGTTAGTCACACTGCCATGTTATACAAGAACTGCATTAAAACAATGACCAAAATGAGCAAGTTATGTTCAAATCTCATGGTGAACAGACTGAAAACGGGCCAAACAGATTTTTCGAAATAGGCCTGCATATAAGTCAGAAATGCTTGATTACTGCAAGCACTTAATTTCAGCATAATAAAGTTGATAAGTATAAATTACATGAGAAGATCATAAATTGCTAGAATTAGTCAGTAACCTGAGCTTAGACCAACTACACCAGTTTTATGTTGTTATTTTCCACTCGTCTGGCCCTGTCCATGATGTTAAAAGCTGAAGGTGTTGATTCCACCACGTGTCCCAAGAAAATAAAATCTGCCCGTGAAACAAAAATGAATTAGTGTGGCCTTATGGGAGGTTAGGTTGGTCACCATTTACTTATCATGATTGCCCTTATAAGAAGGTTAAAAATATAATGTCTGAACTTCTGACATTTTCACAATTTCACATTTTCTGCAAATTGTATGTCTACACCATCCGTCCATCTACAGCATGTATATCATCGCCCATTGTTATACGTGTAAAGTATAAAGTTTGTCTGCAGTGCTGTTTTCTTTCTAAATGACATAACCTTGAATTAATTCAACTATCAAATTTTCAGTAACCCCTGAGGATGCATGGAATAACAATTTTCGGCATGCAACTTATTATACATGTAGTTACAAAATGAGTGCGGGATGCACAACTGAGTGAGCGAGTGAATAGAATTTAACGTCGCTTTCAACAATATTTCACCTATATCACCACCACGAATCCACTAAGCACCACTCAGCCCAGTTGTGTTCCTGCTACTTCAAAGAAGAAATCTTTGAAGCAGCATGGAACCAGACACCATCCATCCACCCTATAAAACACAGAGGACAGCGCACAAGACATGGATGCACAACTGTATAAGTATATATACATGTAAAAGTATATCTCCATATTTTAACACTACCCAGCCAATGTGTGAACAGACTACAGTTCATGTCTGGGACAAGTTTATTGGCACTTTAGTTGTAGTGCGCACAAAGAGGGGTCCTCCACCCTCTAATCCTCTCACTGCCCTAAGTTAAGCCAAAGAAGTTAAGGAATTAGTGTATATTTTTCACGACAAAGTCCGGAAATGTATGATGAATGGAACTCCAGTTACATTGAGAACTGAAATCTAAGAATGGTTCCAGAACACACATGTTATGTTCATTCCAATGCAGACAACTAAGAAACTCAGAACTATTCCGATGGACATGCTTAATTCGGAACGGAACATTCAGACTTTTGGCACCCTCCCTTAGTGGCTGCATGTATGCAGACAGCCCATCAAGTGAAACTCAGAACAATTCTGATGGATATGCTTAGTTCGGAACGGAACATCAGGGATTCATAGAAGTCCAAACTTTTGCCACCGGATACTTAAATTTCAGTATTTTTTTTACCTCAATTGAGTTTTTATCAGTTTTTGCCACCGGCATCCTGATTGCTATTGAGTTTTTTTGTGTTTTTGCCGCCGCCATATTTAATGGTTCTGAGATAGAGTTTAAAGCTTAGAATAAAGTAATATAACCTCAAATTTGTCTTAATTTATTTGAACAAGAATAAAATATTCTATCACCACAAAGTCAGCCTTCTAGGGGTGCAGTCTATCGGAGATGGCTCAATTCCCATCTCCTACCGACAACTGTACCCCAATTACTAGCATTGTTTCAGTTATGAAAATATTTTTGCCAATTTAAATAATCCATATCCTTCCTAATTTGGAATGAACGAGATCTGAATTGCGATATTTAATCCCAATCAGGGGTTTTCCCTAAAGTGTTGAACAGGCCTCGAAATAAGACAGCACGGGGTGATAACAAAATTGATCCCCTGATTTTTGGTCCAGGTGATTGGTTTTTTGATCTCCTAGTAGATCTACCACGTAACCAATCAATCACCTGAATCGATCACCTAAAACTAGAGACTTCATGTTGTATGAATGGATTGGTTTTTCTAAAGTGGAATTGTGCAAAATGACTCAATGTGCATGACAATTTACTAAATTCATTTCAGGAAATATATCCAAGATAAAACTTGACATTTTAAGAACGTGTTTTACTCCTTCCTGACTGTTTCTTAACCCTACTAGTAGTGCTGTCGATTTCCGAGTGCCAGGCTGTCAAGCAGTGTTAAACCTTTCAAATGGGTTCAAAAACGGAGCCTGTCAAGTCGTTGGAACTGACAAATAAAATGAAATAATGGATGGTATTTGATGCACGATACATTAATTTGAACCCCTGAACATACATTCGGAACATATTTGGCATTTTACAGCTTTAGAAATATGTAGGAAACGCAATTTGGCAAAAATATTGTACTGTAAAACTCACGTAAGAAATTTTATCACTTTCAGATTACTAACGATGAATGGTCTCTTTTGCTTCATCCAGACTAAATAACTCGTCTAAAATCTTATAGATGTCACGATATGTATTCCTGATTACACTTAGGATAAAGACTACTGAACATTTATTCAACATTCGGTGGAAATCCTGTTGTTTACGCGACACATGGTTTCGGTGAGCGAAGCCAAACACCATTGTGATTCTGTCAAATTTGACCACAGCGCATGCGTACTCAAGCGATATTTATGGTTGACCAATCAGAAAGTCGGGTTACGTCAGGTGATCAGGTTTTCGCGGGGTTGAATGAAAGACTTTAAAACACATGACCATTTTATCCAATAACATCGACGCATTTCTACTACGTGATCCAAATTTGTGTGTAATGGAAACACGAGTTGTTGCCCTTCAATTTTTTTATCTCGAACGTGGAGAATGGGTTCCTGTAAACGATCTTGTGAACAAGGTGCGTTTTTACTCGTTTTAACGAACTTTTCTGATTAAATGACGCGCGTATGTCTAATATTTTTTTAAACGGATTTGTTGGTCGAATGACGAGTTTTAGCATTCACCGGAATTGAGTTTATAGCTGAGAAATTGAATATTTACTGTGCTAAACACACACACTTCAGTTTTTTACAGTCCGAATTGAGTTTCCTAGTGAAGTTTGCCACCGAATACCGGTGGCAAAAACCGACGTGTATGAATCCCTGAACATTCAGAATTTTGGCACCCTCCCTTAATGGCTGCATGTATGCAGACAGCCATCATGTGGTATCTGTCCAAAATGTATCATTTCCGTGCACATTCAATGCAGCCATCAGCTTGTACACTGAAAATGCATATTGATCTGGCACATCTAACAGTTCCAAAAATGTCTTTGGTGAGATATCTTTATAATGTTGACTTTACTCAAGACTTACTTCAGGTCACTCTGCACTCAAAGCTACAGGCCGTTTGACTGTATATTGACAAATGTATATGTCCCTCATGACAGTTGATAGCTGTGGTAGATATAACATGAAAGGTGCCATCCCAAGGTCGCAATAAAGTTCCGAAAAGCCACTTTGATGTGGCTACACAATAAACAAACCCAGGAAGGGACACCTGCCCTCACATCTTTGCTTCTGAAATATAATGCAACCTGCATTGAATACACTTGAATGACAAAAAAAAAAAAAATGGAGGACTTCAAACAGACATTTTTGTAGACATGTGTAAGTTTTTTTGAGCACATTTAAGGTAAGGTGAACTTTCTCCACATGTAAGAGTTGGATAAGAGATTCTGCAATAGATAGATCACCCTCTAAATATTACTTCAAAATAGTATTGAATCAAATTCTTCTGCAAGAGGGAAGATATCAAAGAAGGGCTATCTTTCATTTCATCACTGATTTCAACAAAATGTTTTAATCGTCCTCAAAGTACATGTATACCAAACTTTTTACCGAATAGCCTTGTTAAAGGTTTACACTTGAAGTCGGCATCATTTCCAGATGTAAAACATGGATTACAGCATTGATCTGCTGCACAAATACACATGTATACTTGACTGATTGGTCATATCAGGATAAATTTAGATATTCTGATCTGGTGCATGACTGTTAGAAGGATTTGACAGCTCTCAGCTGTAACATGTGAATCGCCAGATATAAAGGATGTGTGTCCACTCACACAGTCCTCATTATACATGCATTTCTCCTTTATCAGGAGATAGAATACATGACAAAATCAAATGGATATTAATCATGGTTTTATCTAGAGTACATGTAGACTCAAAATATAGTGAGTTTGAAAGAAGTTAGAATTTTTCAGAAACAAAATCACCATTTATTTTTTATGAAGTGGCCTGTATTAAAAAAAAGCCCCAAAACAGATACAGATGAATATCTGGATATTTCATTTACTGCTCCCAAAAGACCATCTACTTTGAGGTGTACTTTTATCCTGGCTTTCATTATAGGTCGACTGGCAGAAGTCCTACAGCTGACCAGTGCTGCTCCGAGTTTGGGCGAGATACTGTGTTCGAAAGCAGTTTCAACATGGCTGCCACTACCAAGATGAATTCCTTCGAGTCTGTACATAAACATAAAACTATGGGAAGGATATAAATCAAGTGTTTCCCCTGAAGTTCATACAATTATTCAAATGTGGCTGATTACACATACTTTCAGTATCCATGCATCAGTTACGCAAGCTGAGAACTAGCTGTGACAGGTTATCACTGAAATTTAATTTTTAAATACATAAATTAAATCCCAGGATGGAACAAGCTGAATATGAAATTATGTTGTTCTCATTCATGTGTAAAACATAACCTTAAAAATATCTATAGTTACAACCAGGAGTCTATCAATCTAGAAGTAAGACACAAAGTATGAACCTGAATATTGATCCCGCCCGACACACTTCTCACAACAGACAGGTGTGTCTCATATGCTGCACTTGCCTAAATAACAGAGCTGTTAGATTTAATATTTGACCCAAACTGCTGCATATTTGGCTTCAATTTCAATTGTGCAACAGAACTTGCAACATGCAGCTAAGTGCCAGTTCATAGCCAGCTATGTTTACCGCCAACTGAAAAAGAGCCAGCAGTGCCATACATCACAGACATGTTATCAATGAGAGTTGACAAGCAGCGAATAGACAGTCATACTGTCAGTTTGATACACTTTTGATAGACAATGTTAGTACAGATTGTCGACCAGTCCAGATTCGCAAATTCATTGACTTCATACACAAAAATGCTGTATGATAAATATTCCACCTGTCACAAGAGACAGGTAGTTTTTTTTTCAGCCTGTCACATACAAAATCCACCTGTCCGAAACAGGTGGACACCATATTATAATATTCCAATCCCTGAACGAGAGCAGCATCACTCCAAACTTAGCTTCAAGACAGTGAGACCTGCAATTTCACTCTCCCCCTGTACATGTGTGTGTGTGTGTGTGTGTGTGTAAAGTGTAAAGTATAAAGTTTGTCTGCAGTGCTGTTTTCTTTCTAAATGACATAACCTTGAATTAATTCAACTATCAAATTTTCAGTAACCCCCTGAGGATGCATGGAATAACAATTTTCGGCATGCAACTTATTATACATGTAGTTACAAAAATGAATGAGGGATGCACAAATGAGTGAGTGAATAGAATTTAACGTCGCTTTCAACAATATTTCAGCTATATCACGACGAACCAACTAAGCACCACCCAGCTCAGTTGTGTTCCTGCTACAAATCAGCATGGAACCAGACACCCTCCATCCACCCTATAAAACACTGAGGACAGCGCACAAGACATGGATGCACAACTGTATAAGTACATATACATGTAAAAGTATATCTCCATATTTTAACACTACCCAGCCAATGTGTGAACAGACTACAGTTCATGTCTGGAACAAGTTTATTGGCACTTTAGTTGTAGTGTGCACAAGGAGGGGTCCTTCACCCTCTAATCCTCTCACTGCCCTAAGTTAAGCCAAAGAAGTTAAGGAATTAGTGTGTATTTTTCACGACAAAGTCTGGAAATTGTATGATGAATGGAACTGTTACATTGAGAACTGAAAACTAAGAATGGTTCCAGAACACACATGTTATGTTCATTCCAATACAGACAACCAAGAAACTCAGAACTATTCCGATGGATATGCTTAGTTCGGAACGGAACATTCAGACTTTTGGCACCCTCCCTTAGTGGCTGCATGTATGAAGACAGCCCATCGTGTGAAACTCAGAATAATTCTGATGGATATGCTTAGTTCGGAACGGAACATTCAGTATTTTGGCACCCTCCCTTAGTGGCTGCATGTATGAAGACAGCCCATCGTGTGAAACTCAGAACAATTCCGATGGATATGCTTAGTTCGGAACCGAACATTCAGAATTTTGGCACCCTCCCTTAATGGCTGCATGTATGCAGACAGCCATCATGTGGTATCTGTCCAAAATGTATCATTTCCGTGCACATTCAATGCAGCCATCAGCTTGTACACTGAAAATGCATATTGATCTGGCACATCTAACAGTTCCAAAAATGTATTTGGTGAGATATCTTTATAATGTTGACTTTATTCAAGACTTACTTCAGGTCACTCTGCATTCAAAGCTACACGCCGTTTGACTGTATATTGACAAATGTATATGTCCCTCATGACAGTTGATAGCTGTGGTAGATATAACATGAAAGGTGCCATCCCAAGGTCGCAATAAAGTTCCGAAAAGCCACTTTGATGTGGCTACACAATAAACAAACCCAGGAAGGGACACCTGCCCTCACACCTATATATCTATGCTTCTGAAATATAATGCAACCTGCATTGAATACGCTTGAATGACAAATAAAAAATGGAGGACTTCAAACAGACATATATAAGTTTTTTTTTAGCACATTTTGGGTCAGGTGAACCTTCTCCACATGTAAAAGTTGGATAAGAGATTCTGCAATAGATAGATCACCCTCTAAATATTACTTCAAATTAGTATTGAATCAAATTCTTCTGCAAGAGGGAAGATATCAAAGAAGGACTATCTTTCACTCCATCATTGATTTCAACAAAATGTTTTACCGAATAGCCTTGTTAAATATTTACACTTGAAGTCGGCATAATTTCCAGATGTCAAACAACGATTATACATGTAGCATTGTCTGCTGCACAAATACACATACACACAGTTAAAACTGGACTGATTGGTCATATGGACAGGATTATTTGATATAATCTGATCTGGTGCAGGACTGTTAAAAAGATTAAATTACAGCTCTCAGATAGAACCGCCAGATTTTAAGGATGTGTGTCCACTCACTCACATAGTCCTCATTGTATTTCTCCTTTATCAGGAGATAGAATACATGACAAAATCAAATGGATATTAAACATGGTTTCAGCTAGAGTATTTGTGAAGGGGCCGTCTTGATATTTTTCGTGAACATTCTGAAGGCTAAATAACTCAAAATACAGTGATTTTGAAAGAAGTTAGAATTTCTCAGAAACAAAATCACCATTTATTTTTTGTGAAGTGACCTGTAAAAGGCCCCAAAAGGGATATAGATGAATATCTGGATATTTCATTTACTGCTCCCAAAAGACCATCTACTTTGAGGTGTACTTTTATCCTGGCTTTCATTATAGGTCGACTGGCAGAAGTCCTACCGCTGACCGGTGCTGCTCAGAGTTTGGGCGAGATACTGCGTTCGAAAGCAGTTTCAACATGGCTGCCACTACCAAGATGGATTCCTTCCAGTGCAACCCTCACATTTAGCCACGGCATTCAGCAATTGCTGAAGCAAATGCTGTGGCATTATCAGCTCGCCACATCAAATTTTAACATGGTTAAATGGGTGTTACTTTGATGCCAGATGCGTTTTGCTGAGGCGAGTTTTTCCAATTGTGAGGGCTGCAGTGTGGGTCGAGTCTGTATATAAACATAATACTACATGTATGTGAATGATAAAAATTAAGTGTTTCCCCTGAAGTTCATACAATTATTCAAATGTAGCTGATTACACATACTTTCAGTATCCATGCATCAGTTACGCAAGCTGAGAACTAGCTGTGACAGGTTATCACTGAAATTTAATTTTTAAATACATAAATTAAATCCCAGGATGGAACAAGCTGAATATGAAATTATGTTGTTCTCATGCATGTTTAAAACACGACCTTAAAACTATCTATAGTTACAACCAGGAGTCTATCAAACTAGAAGTAAGACACCTGAATATTGCATCCCGCCCGACACACTTCTCTCAACAGACAGGTGTGTCTCATATGCTGCACTTGCCTAAATAACAGAGCTGTTAGATTTATCGTTTGACCCAACTGCTCCATATTTGGCTTCAATTTCAAGTGTGCAACAGAACTTGCAACATGCAGCCAAGTGCCAGTTCAAAGCCAGCTATTTTTAGCGCCAACTGAAAAAGAGCCAGCAGTGCCATACGTCACAGACGTGATGTTATCAATGGGAGTTGAGGATACTGCCATGGCAAGCAGCGAATAGACCGTCATACTGTCAGTTTGATACACTTTTGATAGACTATGTTAGTACAGATTGTAGACCAGTCCAGATTCACAAATTCATGGACTTGATACACAAAAAATACTTACTGTATGATAAATATTCCACCTGTCACAAGAGACAGGTAGTTTTTGTTCAGCCTGTCACATACAAAATCCACCTGTCCGAAACAGGTGGACACCAGGGAGGGTGAGTGAGTGAATATGATTTAATGTCGCTTCAACTATATTTCAGTCATATCACGATGTTGGGTTCTATTTCTTTTCACACCCAGGAACCAGACGGGTGGGGTCCTATTCCTTTTCACACCCAGGAACCCCACGGGTGCCTCAGTTAGTCGCCTCTTATGACAAGCTGCCTGAGGAGCAGAGGCGTATTCTCACCATGACCTGCGGTGTGCACAATGACATCCCAGGTCAATCCCTGGAAGCCCCATGGGGCCAGGTGGACACCATATTATATTATAATATTCCAATCCCTGTATGAGAGCAGCATCACTCCAAACTTATAGCTTCAAGACAGTGAGACCTGCAATTTCACTCTCTCTCTTAATGCAAATTAGTTGACCTTTCTGACTATTTTCCCATTGATGAAATGATAGAATACAGGCTCAACAGTGCCAAAACAAGCTCTACAAATCAGGGAGACTGCATTACACGTCATGTAGTACATCTGTCCTGGGACTAGATATTGGTTAAATCCACTCAATTCAGTGTAATCAATTTTTTTTAACAGTATCATGGAAAAGAGATCATTTCATTATTCAGCCCCGACATAACATACATCACAGAACTGGGGAGTCAACTTGAAAAGTTAATCGAGCACGAGTCAGGTGCCTGGATCAATGCGCATTCACAGAAATGAAGTTTATTCAATACCACGACTGAGGGCACTTGCCCGTCAATTCAAGTCCATAACTCCTTTTCTTAACTGCTTAATACCATCAGATATATTTCAGTATGTTTTTCACCTCGACATATTCCGACTGATTTACCGCACTAAAAGACCACTGTGTGTATGTCAAATCTCTCGGCTGCACCAGCCAGGTGTAGGAGGCAAAATCGGGTGGCCGTTTTTTTTGCTTGGTTATAAAAGCGATATTTATTCGATGTTTATCTACCATACATAGGTTTTTTATTGGGGTGGGGTGCTTGTATATGGGCCAAAAGCCCAGTCTATTGTCGACACTCGTCATAAGATACCATTTTGTACATATACAGGGCCATGCGTCCTGCATATGTTATTAGATGTAATATAGAGTAGACGGGCAGTGTGTATATTATAATTACAGGCTGACTTTGGTAGTGTGTCGGTGTGTTGTTGAGTACAGGTATAGTGCAAGTGTCAACAAAGCTGACTGGGGCTGTTATATAGGCCCATTCTATACAATAATCACACTCTCAAGGGCAAAGAACTCAAATATCACATCCGCAGAAGCAATTCTTTACTCCATACAAAATTATTATCAGTTTCACACTAATCCCTCAATAGATTGACTACACTGCAGCCGAGTTGTGCTATAATAGAGAGTATGTCTGTATGTCTTGGACAGCCACAATTGGCCGGGGGATAAACCTTAATGAAGATGCTGTACATCTTATAATGAACCATTTTATAATGAGTGAGAAGTGACAATTTTTTTTTAAATTTTTTTTTTGAGTCACGATGATTCAGTACGTGAGAATTTGTTCAATGGTACCTAGGAGTCTCTTCCTCTGTTTTTGTGAGTGAAGGTGACCAAGTAACTTAGAATGTGAGGGTGATTTGACAGTAATCCCTCTAATCAGTTAATCACAGAGAGTGAAATTTCCCACCATAAAATCTGGGGTGATCGTTCAAATTGCATATAATCCATTCTTTCTTTCTGACCAATTTTTCAGCACTAGAATTTGTGCTAAATTTTCTAAGATAGTGTTATCCCAAAATAACGAAAATACTGTTTACGATCACTTTCTAAATGATAAAAAATATATCTATTCAGCTGTGGGAGCTATGTCATCACGATCACCAGGGGGGTGTATGTTCGCTTTCAAGACTACCGGTCTGCTACCTCCTATTTTGTGGGAGGCCCGTTGGCCGAGTGGTTAAGATCGTCGACATACAGTGCTGGTGATTAGGGGCCCGACGCTGGTTCGAATCCCACACGGGACTCGACCAATTTTTCAGCACTAGCATTTGTGCTATTCTAAGATAGTGTTATCCCAAAATAACAAAAATACTGTCATTCTTTCTTTGTTATTTCATTGATTTTAAAGGGTGATCAAATTTATTAGAACCATGCACCAATTGAATTTTGTCCGCAAAATTGCGAGGCGATAGAATTTTGATAGGGGGATTGAATTTAGAATTTTGATAGGGGGATTGAATTTAGAATTTTGATAGGGGGATTGAATTTAGAATTTTGATAGGGGGATTGAATTTAGAATTTTTATAGGGGGATTGAATTTAGAATTTTGATAGGGGGATTGAAT
>JAVTVY010056268.1:0-29322 GCA_036873755.1 Hanleya hanleyi | reverse complement strand
GTCCATGCTTTCTTTGAACAAATCCTTCCATAGCCTCGAGTTCACATTATGTTCTTCAACCTCGGGTTGGGCCTTCACGGCTGGGTGATATTCCAGGACTGATGGTATGAAGTGGACCCGCTGTATGGGGGTGGGCTTCTGCTGCTGCTCTGCCAGGAGTGCACTCGGCGGATGGTGTAGGGGTATATGCCGTTGTGGTGATTCCTCGCCGGGTAACAGGTGGGTCGTCAGCCGACGATCTTCGGGGGTATGGGCTTTTAAATCTACGAACAGGTAGCCGTACGGACGAATTGTCGCTTCTGGAAACGCCCACATAAAATGGTCAATGTTCTGAGGATAAATTCGACTACCAAACACACGGATTTGTGCTCTATCAATGGGATTGGAGAACAACACAAAGTATTGGCAGTTCAAGGCAATATCTCTGGACCCCTTCCCTTGAGGAAAGAGATTCTGAGTCAAATAGATGACGGACAGATTTCGATGATGGGACCCTTTGGTGAATAGGCTGGCGATTTTCGAATTGTCCTTGGCCGCACTATCAGATCATCGAGGCTCACAACCATTCCGGAGCTCTGAGGTCACGCCACTCACGTGAAATAATCCGACCTTTGACCCCGGCGCGCGCGGTGTAAAGGTTTCCACCGCGGTGGAAACCTTTGCGCACCGGGGTCAAAGGTCAGTTCCGGTCACGTGAACGGAAGCGGAAGTGACCTCCGGAGCTCCGGAGCTCCGAATTCTCTTGTAGCAACGCCCGTCAACGCCCGGTGGTGGCGTCGGAGCTCCGGAGCTCCGAGTTCCATGAGCTCCGGAGCTCCAAGAGCTCCGCGAGCTCGGAGCTCTTGCATATAAACACACACATGCATCTGTGAAAGCTTCATTATACGCCTGGTGTCCGTGGAGATGAGAGCCATGGTTTACGCATGCCACTTGTGTTCGAAGTCATTTTCCACGCCATTTAATCTACGTAGACATATACAGCGAAGCCATCTCAAGGAACGGAGTCCCGATAACGTGCAAATTCAAAGTACGCGCGAGGAATGATCAACACCTACGTCACACACGACAGTATTAGAGCACCCTTATACGATGACGGTGAGCGGCCCTACGGGGTGTGGAAAGACGTCCTGGGTGATGAAGTTCTTAGAGGAAGGTGTGGCAACCCCAGCTCCGACACGTGTTGTTTGGTGTTATAGCAAATGGCAGCCCGCCTACGAAACTGCACGACTACAGAATGTGAGCTTTGTTCCAGGAATTCCTCACGACATAGACGAACCCTATTACTTCGATTCCGAGCAGACCAACGTGGTAGTGCTCGATGATCTGATGAGTGCGGCCAAGGACAATTCGAAAATCGCCGACCTATTCACCAAAGGGTCCCATCATCGAAATCTGTCCGTCATCTATTTGACTCAGAATCTCTTTCCTCAAGGGAAGGCGTCCAGAGATATTGCCTTGAACTGCCAATACTTTATGTTGCTCTCCAATCCCATTGATAGAGCACAAATCCGTGTGTTTGGTAGTCGAATTTATCCTCAGAACATTGACCATTTTATGTGGGCGTTTCAAGAAGCGACAATTCGTCCGTACGGCTACCTGTTCGTAGATTTAAAAGCCCATACCCCCGAAGATCGTCGGCTGACGACCCACCCGTTACCCGGCGAGGAATCACCACAACGGCATATACCCCTACACCATCCGCCGAGTGCACTCCTGGCAGAGCAGCAGCAGAAGCCCACCCCCATACAGCGGGTCCGCTTCATACCATCAGTCCTGGAATATCACCCAGCCGTGAAGGCCCAACCCGAGGTTGAAGAACATAATGTGAACTCGAGGCTATGGAAGGATTTGTTCAAAGAAAGTATGGACGCCGAGATGGGCGGGATGCTGGAGGCCACAGGAAACAAGTTTCAACACAAAGGGTATTCGAAAGAGGAAGCTGCAATTTTAGCCCATAACAGATTGGCACCCAGACTACGACGGGCTTTACGTCAGCAGTATGTCGACTTACTGACCCATATGAAATTGTTGGATAAGGACCCAGTCCATATGGAAATTGAAAGAACAGCGTCGATGTTGAAAACCCCGGGCATGAACTGGAAAGCGGCGTATGTCAGAGCAATAGCACAAAAGAAACATTTGTTCGAACGCATCATTAAACAACGTTAAAGCATTAAGAAAGTGTGTTAAAGTGTTGAGACGAGCGTTAAGGCGTAACGACGGGCGTTGACGGGCGTCACTGCATTTCGATGAATTGGTGTCAATTCCATGAAATCAGAGCTTCTGAGCTAATTCACCAGGACGTTGAAGCGTTGAGCTAAGCGTTGATGGGCGTTACTGTCTATAAAAGCGAGCGTATTCCCAAAACACGCAAAGTCGACGTTCAACCGTCAACATGGCTTATACTTGTTCTGAGTGTGAACGCACGTTCACCAGACATTACGATATGATGCGACACCAGAAAAATATACATGGGACTGAAGACGCCGAGGAGCCCGTTGAGGCAGATACTGATACAGAGTCCAAGATGGCTGACAGTCTATCTACTGATATGGAGAGCTTGACCTCAGAGAATCAGCCTTCATCCCAGGAAAGTGAGGCAGAACCTACCTTCTGGGATCGTATTGTGACAGCAGCTATCAATACTCACGCTGAAGCGATCGAGGACGCCGGAGAGGATAATTTACAACAGACGTACACCCAAATGCGCCCCCGCATCAGGAAAACAGCCATGGCGATCTATGAACAGTATACCTTACTACCGCTTGAAATGAAAGGGGACCCCACGCACAGGTCCATCATGAAGACCAAGCGTCACTTGAAAGAGGATATGGGACTACCATCCACAGAGGCCCTGGAAAATGCGATCAGAATGCGCAAACAACTGTTTCAGGACATGCTGCCCGAAGAATATCCAGGCCTGTCCGACGATGATTAGAATAAACGGTTCAGAATGAACATGACCGAAGAAGGAACTCTCTGAAATGGCGACTTCTGATTGGACAAGAATACATCTAACGGACAGGAACGAATAGGACAGATGCAAATGGCGGTCTCTGATTGGACAAGAGTCTTTCTTGAATTGTAAACATACCCAACGCGGCTCCCCCAGCGTGGGTATGTTATGATGGAGGGGAAAATAAACTATATGAAAAAAAAACTTGTTGTTGTTGTTGTTCCCTCATGTGTCATCCTTGTTGTTGTTGTTTTCTCTCTCTCTCTCCGGTCTATATCATGGCGTCAAAACGTCTAGCAGGACCCATACAAGGTCCAGTTTTCGACACTAGGTGACCACATCCCGACGAAATGCCCAGTTTTCGACACCGGATGTGCCGCCATCTTGAACATACGTGCCGCCATCTTGGATATGGCCCATAATGCACCGGGTCAAAATACTCGCTTCTGATTGGCTGAGAGCTCTGTGACGGATTTGAAATACTTGCTTCTGATTGGACGAGAGCTCCGCATTGCGCAGAATGATATTCCTACCGCACACCCAACCCATCAGATGCCCCTTCACGAATGCTTCACATGGATACCTCATACAACTCCATCGGTCCATTAGGGGCTCCCCTAGATACCAAAACGTCTATTTCCATACCCTTGGGCCACCGCGCATGCGCAGAATGCCGATATTTCAACCCCACACCCAGTCCATGAGATGCCCCCTCACGAATGCTTCACATGGATACCTCATATGACCCCACTGGACTATTAGTGGCTCCCCTAGCTCTCAAAACGTCTATTTCCATACCCTTGGGACACCGCGCATGCGCAGAATGTCGATATTTCAACCCCACGCCCAGTCCATCAGATGCCCCTTCACGAATGCTTCACGTTGATACCTCACTCGGCCCCATCGGCCCACTAGGGACTCACCTAGCTCCAACACGGCTATTTCCATACCCTTGGGCCACCGAGCATGCGCAGAATGCCGATAGTTCAACCCCACACCCAACCCATCAGATGCCCCTTCACGAATGCTTCACTTTGATACCTCACTCGATCCCATTGGACCATTTGTGGCTCCCCTAGCTCCAACACGGCTATTTCCATACCCTTGGGCCACCGCGCATGTGCAGAATGACGCTATTTCAACCCACTAGTCGAGTCAGATGCCCCTTCACATAAGCTTCACTTTGATACCTCACTCGACCCCATCGGACCATTATTGGCTTCGCTAGCTCCAAAACGTCTATTTTCATACCCTCGGACCACCGCGCATGCGCAGAATGGCGATATTTCAGCCCCACACCCACCCCATCAGATGCCCCTTCACATAAGCTTCACTTTGATACCTCACTCGATCCCATTGGACCATTTGTGGCTCCCCTAGCTCCAACACGGCTATGTCCATACCCTTAGGCCGCACGAGTTGTCTCCCTTGCGTCAATGTGTGCAGATGGCGCTACGGTCGACGCCGTGATGTGGGAAGGGCGTACCGACACTATCCTGGAGCCGCCATTTTGTTTGTTGTTTTCTTGCGGAGATACACGGGACAATAAACACTCGACCCTAGGGTGGTACAGATGCTAGACTGATCCTATTAACATGGTACAACACCTATAGATTATGTTTATTACTAGGACGTCAGCGAAATACTAGTACCCATCCTCCGCATGGCAGAACTGTACAACCCAGAACAAGTCTAGACATGCCTTGATCTCTCACTCGATGCCGCCATTTTGGTCCCACCACCACCACCACCCACAAGCCGCCATTTTGGTCCCACCACCTCCACCACCCACAAGCCGCCATTTTGGTCCCACCACCTCCACCACCCACAAGCCGCCATTTTGGTCCCACCACCTCCACCACCCACAAGCCGCCATTTTGGTCCCACCACCTCCACCACCCACATCAGCCGCCACAACACCTATAGATTATGTTTATTACTAGGACGTCAGCGAAATACTAGTACCCATCCTCCGTATGGCAGAACTGTACAACCCAGAACAAGTCTAGACATGCCTTGATCACGTGATCGTCATTGGGAAACCCCCACTGGGGAATCCCCTCCCGTGACCTCCAAGTTCCTCCACAATCCTCCACCGGGGGGAACAAAAAAAGTAGGTCAAGTTGACTCGTAATGCCGTTATACTACTACTATGGGTTCATGCGACCCCTAGCCCCGGGTTGAGCGGAATTAGACACAAGTTACGAAACTTAACGCCATACATCTTGAACGCTACGTTCGTATTTTGCCATCAGCATGCGATATGTATCGACAAATTTGAGAAACTTTGAGTGGAGGCGCTTGGTGGTATAGCCCTGTTTTATAAGTTTCTGCAACAATGTTTTGTGACGTTGATTAAAATCGTCGTATTTAACACAGGATCTAGCAAATGCTATAGGCGAGATATGTATATATCATATGCTGGTCCCACTGGAACATTACTGTCCAGAAAGGGATAGTTTACGATGTCGAAATTGTAATCATGTCTTTTGTCATAAACTCGACGAGAGAGAAGGCCCGCTTCATTTTTATAGAGATATAGGTCTAAATATGATGTGCCTGCAGGGCTATCTGTAGTTTTCTTCAAATCCAATGAAGGTGGGTATATATCCTTCACTGCGTCATTTATATAGCGATTATCCACAGCGAGAAGATCGTCTATATAGCGTTTCGTGAATGAGAAGGAACGGGCTTTGAATAGATCGGTTTTTGAAAGCGCCTGCATATAGTCATATTTATAATAGAACAGATATATGTCAGCCAACAGGAGTGCACGCTTAGTATACCCATTGGAATAGCTATATGCTGTTGATATATTGTGTTGCCAAATTTCACAAAGATATTTTTAATGAGAAATTCAAGCAACGCTATAAACAAAGAAACATCCCATGAATGATATCTCTTGTAGGCAATAGAGCTAAAGAATGCTTTATGGCTTCCGACATTAATATATCTACGATCAGTTTTCTTGAACACAGATAATATTAATGAACTTAGACGGTCAATAAAGTACTGGTGAGGGATTGTAGTATATAGAGTCGAGAAATCCCATGTGGATACTTGTCTGTACGCTATGTGACCTTTAACATCAAGTTCTTCCGTAAGACATTTTAATTTTTTTCAGTATCCACATACATTCCATTCCAGAGTTTTTAGAAAGTGTGGCGCAATACTTTTTCCAAAATGGGCCCTCGTCAACAGGGTTGAAAGACTTGGTGGTGCAGCTTCTAGAATCAACATTTGTATGGTGATTTATGCATTTTGGGAGTCCAGTATACTTTCGGTATGTTGTTATGATGGAGACGCGAGTGTGGGCGCTTGGTACACGATACATCTGCTGTCATCATAGGGATGACAAGTGTATGGGATGCTTGGAAGGGAACATGAGCGTATAAAACATCCCGTTCCACCTTCTCACAAAAAAACGGTATCTTTACTTGTATTCTAATCGAGATTTGAGAATCCTCTGTAGCAGTAGACACTTGGTTACATTGTAGGTCACCAAAAAATTCATGTTACTTCTTGAAACTTTCACCATTCTAGTATTCTCCATGGCTTATTTTTCTTGGTTCAGGACATGAAAACGACAAATACAGTGAATTCCTCAACTCGAAACAGCGCATGTCAGCTGAACGACTTTCATCTAGCCTACAAGCTCTGCCTATACAATTGAAATTATTGTTAACACGCTCTCAGCGTAGAGATTACTCAGCTAATACAAACCTTCTTCTATCACTGTAATAACCTCATTATTCATTAACATTATGCATCTCCGAAAATCTGTTAAAAAATAACCTACAATGGCTTCACTGCTAGCGAGTTTATGTTATCTTTTTCGTTTGTGTTTCGCATGAATATAGTCCATGCGTATGGAACTGCCGAGTGTGTGATACAATGGATCCTATTGCTAACTATGTAGGGGTGAAAGCTTGTCAGGCGATCACAGGTCGACTGTTTAGCTTTGTAGTTGAACGTAAACCAAAGCGCCGTGTTCCAATTAATTGTTCTCGATATATGCTAAAGGTACTAGTACATGTTGTGATCACAGCCTTTCTGTCATTTCAGGCTAGTTAGCAAATAAAATAATGAACCTGAGGTCAGTAACCTATCCCCCACAACGTGTTTCTGTTTGGAAGGTCCCCTTTTCAAATCGAGAATTGACTAATTGAAACGTCAGCTTCACCAGTAGACTGTTTCAATCAGCTCCAAATACCACACCGAATAGCTGTCTTATATTCTTCGGAACTGTGCTAGTGCATTCGACTGCGGTCAGGGGTGTATTGGACCCCTGTTATGAGGATGTGAATTCATCTCTGAAGTCGAGGTGTTGTGGAGATGACAGACCATCAATAATCTCATTAGTTTATTAGATGTCTCAATCAAGAATTTTTGTTTAGTCATGAAACTGTTCGGTCAGTCGCGTTCATCAATTCTTTGAAGATGTGGCAGGCAATCGAATTATGGATCAACAACAGAAAATAGATGATTAAACGGATATCAACCTGATCTCTTTATAGACCAACCCGACTACGGTAGTAAATATTTGGTCGAAACGCTCATGAGACACCGCGTTTGTGTTTGTAACATTGGAGTGAACGGAGAAAAATTTCACTCACAGGCGTGGGATTCAAAATTCAATATCCAGCCGTCGTCAACAAAGGAATTTCCTCGTCGAAACTAGAAAGATTTTGTTTCGTACAACAGTAAGCATGAATTCCAAATATGCATCATATAAAAATATTGAAAAGCACAAAATGGTTTCCTGCAAGAAAGAAACAGCAGTTTTCGATGATGACATAAAGACATCATGTTGTTCTTCACATAAATCCTTGTCATTGAGGATCCACGTGAATTTCCAAGACATATGCAAGAGCATGATATACAATTGAACATAACGGAGATGTAAAAGATGATGTTCAACCAGGACATAGTTATAGGTTAAACGAAAGTAGACACAAGTTACGCAACGTAGCGCCAGAGATCTTGCACGTTTCGATTGTATTTTTCACTGTGCGGTATTTATGGAAGAATTGAGAAACTTTGAATGGAGGCGTTTAGTGGTATAGACTGTTTGACATGTTCTGCAATAATGTTCTGTGGTGTTGATTAAAATCGACATAATTTTGACACGATCCACGGCGAGATATGTATACGCCGTATACAAGTCCTGGAATATTGCTATCCAGAAATGGGTAGTTAACTCTGTCAAATTTGTAATCGATGTCTTAAATTCGACGTCAGAGAAAGCCGTTGTCACTCTTCTTAAGGTCTAAATATGATGGTCCATCTTGACTTTCGGTAGTTTCCCTCAAATTCTTCACACCGTCGCTAACATAGGGATTATCCAGCGCTAGGATATCGTCTATATATCATTTGGTAAAGGAGAACGAATGGGCTTTGGAATAGTTATCTTTTCACAATGTCTGCTTACTGCTTGTAAACGTATTCGTACGAGAGCAGATATATATGTGTCAGAAGTGGGGCACATTTTGTACCCATTGGGATACATATACGCTGTTGCTATATGGTATTAACAAATTTCACATCATTATTGGTGGTGAGGACTTCAAGCAATAATATAAATAAAGAAACACCCAATGAATGATAACCTTTACGTGCAGTAGAACCGAGGATAGCCTAAACGTTTCTGACATTGTCCGGTCAGTGACCATTTCGCGAATGATTGAAAAAAAAAATAATTAGCAAAGCGATACAAACGTATCCGGAGGTTCCGAATGATGCATGCATAATGGTTACAGGGTATCAACCCCTCTAAACAAAATACAGGAACACTAATCCAGACATATAAATTAGAAATCCTAGCTACGGTACCGTTTTTGATACGGATATTTTTAATGTAGATCTATTATACTGTATTTATGTTCTAATCCTTGATCGTGATCATCGAAGAGGTGGAAGATCAGGAAAATCAGCAATACCACAATTCATGTTCCCATTTCTCACGAAGTGTCGTATTAACGAATGTATATGCCATATAATTCAGAAGATGTTGAAGATGTCAACGCACGTACACCTTTTATTTGTTCGTAACCCTGACAGCATAACACACAAAGTCCTTAACTTCATTAATAAATGAGGTGAGCACATCTGAAGAAAAAAATTAATCCATGATATTTGCGTTGATAAATGACATCTCACATCAGATAAGACATTATGGCGTTTCCATTCAAAGATATAAAAAAATAAACATACAGATGAGATGCCAGTTTCGACCCACCAAAGTGACCAAAGTACGTTTGTCTGTGGAATTTATACTATGAAAGTAATTTAGTTGGGGATGAACTGAATTTTGAGGGAATATAAGATAAAATTTCTTAATAAGAGGTGTCAGTTCCGATCCGCTGTCGCCAGTTCCGATCCAGCCTCGTTTGACATTGTCTTTAGACCCAGATTCATAGAAATGTAATCGTCAACATGATAACTTTTCTCTCCAGATAGGATACTTGTTAGATATTTTGTTTCTCATGTCTTCATCTTATAAGTGAACATTTGACGTTAAAGAATGCGAGTTGGGGTGATATGATGGAGCTGGAGCTGATCATATTGGCAAGATAGATTGGAAAATGAAATACCTCCGATGACTTATATGAGTATACTCACTCGAAAATAGGAAATAAAAACGTTAAATCGCTATTTATGTTATCTCTGAATAACAGATTAAAGAACAACAATGCTAACCAGCACTCGATTTACGAAATTACTTAGTGATTTGTAAGACCTTGTTGGGCCATCGTACGACCCACCTTGGTTATCCATGGAAGATGGTGGTTGGGAACTGACTCTGTCAGTTGGTGTCAACGATAGGGCTGGTAGTCTTCAGAGTGAGAACCGTGTGACATATGATAATTATATGTGAGAAACAAAACATCAACACTTTGATCGAAAGCGCTAACAGAGGACACCTTGTTTCATGACATCAGGTGTACTTAGACTGATGTAGTCGTGAGTATGCAATACCTAATAACAATACGTTTGTTGATTCAAAGACCAAAGTTTTCACAAACCATGTTAAACTCTGCACAGAAACGATATCAGTAAACTTTTTAAGGAAGCCTTCTTTATATGCAAATTATTTCGAACTCGTCTCTCTCTCTTTGTTTGTAGTTTACTATAGTCCGAGAGTTTGGGAATGTTGTTGCATATTCATTCACTTAATAATTCGTTACCGGTATGGAAGCTTAGAATATCCGGAGTATCCGGCTTCTATCTTCCAACTCGGCTAGAAAAATGTTCTCCACCGTAAAGACAATTGTCCGTGATTCGTCTCTTTCGAAAAGAGACAATGTTAGCCAGGAATATTCCAGACTTCACACTGATACGTGATGTTTTAAACTGGCTTAATTATTAGGGGACCAGGTCCGGAGGACCTAGGTCCCCTATTGAAATCGTTCGGATTATTCTTATTATTATTCCACATGATTTTACACTGCAGATATCTTAAGAACGATGTGGTGGATTAAGACCAAACTTACAGGATATGTTCTGGGAGATGAGGTCTAATGCATATACTAAGTTGATTCTGATTGGTCAGATCCCTTGGCGGCCATCTTGGATTAGGCTCAAAACCTTCAACGATCTTCTTCTCTGAAACCGCTGAACCGACCACTGTGAAACTTGGTACACATGATCAATGGACAGAGTTCTCCCATATTATGACTTTTAAAGTTATTCCGTTAAAAAAGATGGCCGCCATCGACCAATCAAAATGGTCGGATTTTCAAGTAACGGATTTTGACCGGAAAAGTTATGAAATATATGTTATAGGACATGGCGATCACGAATATGCAAAAATTTTGCTCCCAGGTCACGTGGTTTGGCCGCCATCTTGAATTTTGTGAAAAACTTTGCCAATTTTGCAACGGCTTATTCTCTTGAACCCTGGTAGATACGGACTTCTAGGTCACTGCGATATGTCAGGAAGGCCATGGTCTGTTGCACTGAAAGCAATTGTTTTTGATTGGCTGAATGGTTTGGCGGCCATATTGGATTTGGCTCCAAACCTTCAACGATCTTCTCTTCTGAAACTGCTGCTTCGATCGTTGTGAAACTTGGTACACATGATCAATGGGCAGAGTTCTCCCACATTATGACTCATAAAGTTCATCGGTTAAAAAAGATGGCCGCCATCAACCAATCAAAATGGTCGAATTTTCAAGTAACGAATTTTGACCGGAAAAGTTATGAAATATATGTTATAGGACATGGCGATCACGAATATGCAAAAATGTTGCTGCTAGGTCACGTGGCTTGGCCGGCATCTTGAATTCTGTGAAAAACTTTGCCAATTTTGCAAGGGCTTATTCTCTTGAACCCTGACAGATACGGATTTCTAGGTCACTGCGATATATCGGGAAGGCCATGGTCTGTTGCACTGAAAGCAAATATTTTCGATTGGCTGAATGGTTTGGCGGCCATATTGGATTTAGCGCCAAACCTTCAACGATCTTCTCTTCTGAAACCGCTGCTCTGATCGTTGTGAAACTTGGTACACATGATCAATCGATTGAGTTCTCATTTGTCCTAGAGTATAATGTGTCGACTTCGCATGTGTGGAGTAGAGTGCATGCGCACCAGATGTAGAGCGTGATATTTAGAACCCATGGGAGAGACGTTATGTCCCATGCTAACCTGGTCCCCGGTAGCTACTGCTCTGCAGTTCCAATTCTTATTATTATTCCACATGATTTTGCACTGCAGATATCTCAAGAACGATGCGGTGGATTAAGACCAAACTTACAGGATATGTTCTGGGGGATGAGATCTAATGCATATACTAAGTTGATTCTGATTGGTCAGATCCCTTGGCGGCCATCTTGGATTAGGCTCAAAACCTTCAGCGATCTTCTCCTCTGAAACCGCTGAACCGATCGCTATGAAACTTGGTACACATGATCAATGGACAGAGTTCTCCCATATTATGACTTTTAAAGTTCATCCGTTAAAAAAGATGGCCGCCATCGACCAATCAAAATGGTCGGATTTCCAAGTAACGGATTTTGACCGGAAAAGTTATGAAATATATGTTATAGGACATGGCGATCACGAATATGCAAAAATTTTGCTCCCAGGTCACGTGGTTTGGCCGCCATCTTGAATTCTGTGCAAAACTTTGCCAATTTTTCAACGGCTTATTCTCTTGAACCCTGATAGATACGGATTTCTAGGTCACTGCGATATGTCGGGAAGGCATGGTCTGTTGCACTGAAAGCAAATATTTTCGATTGGCTGAATGGTTTGGCGACCATATTGGATTTAGCGCCAAACCTTCAACGATGTTCTCTTCTGAAACCGCTGCTTCGATCGTTGTGAAACTTGGTACACATGATCAATGGACAGAGTTCTCCCATATTATGACTCATAAAGTTCATCGGTTAAACGAGATGGCCGCCATCAACCAATCAAAATGGTCGGATTTTCAAGTAACGGATTTTGACCGGAAAAGTTATGAAATATATGTTATAGGACATGGCGATCACGAATATGCAAACATTTTGCTGCTAGGTCACGTGGTTTGGCCGCCATCTTGAATTCTGTGAAAAACTTTGCCAATTTTTCAACGGCTTATTCTCTTAAACCCTGATAGATACGGATTTCCAGGTCACTGCGATATATCGGACAGGCCATGGTCTGGTGCACTGAAAGCAAATATTTTCGATTGGCTGAATGGTTTGGCGGCCATATTGGATTTAGCTCCAAACCTTCAACGATCTTCTCTTCTGAAACCGCTGCTCCGATCGTTGTGAAACTTGGTACACATGATCAATGGACAGAGTTCTCCCATATTATTACTTATGAAGTTCATCCGTTAAAACAGAAGGCCGCCATCGACCAATCAAAATGGTCGGATTTTCAAGTAACGGATTTTGACCGGAAAAGCTATGAAATATATGTTATAGGACATGGCGATCACGAATATGCAAAAATTTTGCTCTTGGGTCATGAAATTTGGCCGCCATTTTGAATTTTGTGAAAATTTTTACCAATCTTGCAGCGGCTTATTCTCTTGAATCCTGATAGATACGGATTTCTAGGTAATTGCTATATATCTGGAAGGCCATGGTCTGTTGCACTGAAAGCAAATATTTTTGATTGGCTGAACGGCTTGGCGGCCATATTGAATTTAACGCCAAACCTTCTATGATCATCTCCTCTGAAACTGCTAAACCGATTGATGCGAAACTTGGTACAGAGGACCAATGGGTCGAGGTCAAATTCTATTTAGAAAGCTTCTGTATGGAAGAAGTTGCCTGCCATCGACCAATCAAAATTATCGGAATATGAAGATCCGGATTTTGTGAGAAACCTTATCTATATTGCAACCGGGCATTTGTCCTAGAGCATAATGTGTCGACTGCGCATGTGTGTAGTACAGAGTTCATGCGCACCAGATATACAGCGTGATAGTTAGAACCCATGGGAGAGACGTTATGTCCCATGCTAACCTGGTCCCCGGTAGCTACTGCTCTGCAGTTCCAATTAATTCTATTACCGGTAACGTATACAACACGATATTATATAAAGAAAACATCATTGGTTCGCTCTTTTAGTTTACAGGCCCGGCCATGATGCGGTCATGTAGAATCGGTCAGACACGATTAACTCACGAACATTTACTAAAAAATGAGCCAGTCCCAAGGTGTATTTCATGCCATGAAGATCTCACAGTGAAACATATTCTTATCGACTGTATAGATTTTAAGATTGTAAGTGATTCTCTTTATCGAGCAGCTACTTTGGAAGATATTTTTAGTCGGGCGAAAGAAGACTGTATCTTAGTTATTTGAGAGAAATCTGTTTGTTGCATAAGTTTTCATGTGCGTATGTGTTAATGTGTAGATTACTAAGTTATTAGCTTGAATACTTAGAATTTCGGAACTTGGTAGTCTTTAGAGTGACACCCGTGTGACATATGATAATTATATGTGAGAAACAAAACATCAAATCTTTGATCGAAAGCGCTAGCAGAGGAAACTGTTTTTTTTCATGACATCAGGTCATGACTGATGTAGTCGTGTGTATGGAACAGGTCTGCAAATTAAGTAGATGAGACATTTACTCCATACTATTTCCCCTTTTTAAGACCTAATAACAATACGTTTGTTGATTCAAAGACCAAAGTTGTCACAAACCATGTTAAAATCTTCGCAGAAACGATATCAGTACACTTTTTTAAGAAGCCTTCTTTATATGCAAATAATTTCGAACTCGTCTCTCTCTCTTTGTTGGTAGTTTATTGTAGTCCGAGAGTTTGGGAATGTTGTTGCATATTCATTCGCCAAATAATTCGTTACCGGTGTGCAAGCTTAGAATATCCGGATTATCCGGCTTCTATCTTCCAACTCGGCTAGAAAAATGTTCTCCACCTTGAAGATAATTGTTCGTGGTTCGTCTATTTCGAAGAGACAATGTTAGCCAGGGATGTTCCAGAGTTCACACTGATACGTGATGTTTTAAATTGGTTTAATTATAAATTCTATTACCGGTAACGTACAACACGATATTATATAAAGAAAACATCACTGGTTCGCTCCTTTAGTTTACCGGCCCGGCCATGATCCAGCCATGTAGAATCGGTCATACACTAATTTACTAAAAAAAACGAGCCAGTCCCAAGGTGTATTCCATGCAACGAAGATCTCACAGTGAAACATATTCGTATCGACTGTATAGATTTTAAGATTGTAAGTGATTCTCTTTATCGAGCAGCCACGTTGGAAGATAGTTTTAGTCGGGCGAAAGAAGATTGTATCTTAGATTATTGAGATTATTGGTTCGCTCTTTTAGTTTACCACAGAGTTACTTGTATACATAGATAATATACCCTGCTTAACGTATGCTATCTGACATAAGTCCATCGCCCAGCAGGTGGGATCGCCAGGAGCTTGTCTGTTAATACATCTTTTAATGGCTTAGCCAACACCTTTGATCCCTCTATTCATTCGCCAGACTCACAACAGCCGAAATACAAAAATACGCAGATTTCAAATGAGAATGGAAGCAAGACTAATGCAAGTATTTTTGTCCCCCGCCGCAACGCGGCCGGGGTCTTTAAAATGGTTCTTGCTTCTTTGTATCCGCGGATGTCCGTGAATGTCCGTGTACGTCCGTGCATGTGTGTTCGAAGCGATAACTTCCGAATGCTTCGTTGGATTGTTCCGAAATTCGGCATATGCATTCCTTGCGACAAGACGCCATTCAGTGTTGCTTTTCAGCAACATCTGCCTGAAGGTGGCGCCACTGGGTTGCTTCTTTGTGTCCGTGGATGTCCGTGTACATCCGTGCATGTCTGTTCGAATTTTCCGCAAGCGATAACTTCATAACGCTTTGTTGAATTGTTCCGAAATTCGTCATACGCATTCCTTGCGACAAGACGCCAGTGCATTTCAGCAACATCTGCCTGAAGGTGGCGCCACTGGGTCAAAATGGATCTTGGTTGTTTGTGTCCGGGGATGTCAGTTTGAATTCTTTACAAGCGATAACTTCCAAATGCTTTGTTGAATTCTCCTGAAATTCAGTATACGCATTCCTTGTGAGAAGACGCTGTTGTGTACTGCATTTCAGTAACATTTGCCTGAAGGTGGCGCCACTGAGTTTCGCTGAGACCATTTTTCAAATCGTTAGGACTGTACATGTACCATGATACAGGACCAGTGGGACAAAAGTTTCACCAGGTTGATAGGTCTGCTTATGGCGGACAACAAGGCGGATTTATTCCCAACAGCTGATCTCAATTTAAAAGCTGTTGTTTACTGGGTTAATAAATCTGGGCACCTGGGCCCCATAAAATTACAAGGCCTGACACATATGACATCTATTATTAAGAATATTGCCATAGCAGTGTTTATTTCCAAAAAAAAAATTAATAATACTAATTTTTGACGCTTACATTAGAATGACTTGGTTCCAAATAATAATAATACTTTAATTGTTTGTTGTCCCCCGCCGCAACGCGGCCGGGGACTTCAAAATAGTTCTTGCTTCTTTGTGTCCGTGGATGTCCGTTGACGTCCGTGCATGCCTGTCTGAATTTTCCGCAAGCGATAACTTCCTAACGCTTTGTTGGAGTGTTCCAAAATGCGGCATACGCATTCCTTGCCACAGACGCCAGTTGGTATTGCATTTCAGACACATCTGCCTGAAGGAGGCGCCACTGGGTCAAAATGGGTCTTGCTTCTTCGTGTTCGTGGACACCTGTTAAAATGTTTCACAAGTGATAACATCCAAATGCTTCGTCGGATTCTCCCGAAATTCGGCATACGCATATCTTGCGACAAGACACTGGTTGCTACTGCATTTCAGCAACATCTGCCTGAAGGTGGCGCCACTGAGTTTCGCTTCTTCGTGTCCGTTCCAGTTAAAATGGGTCTTGCACTTGTTACCCGGGATACGGTCTTCATAACCTGGGGAGAGGCGAAATAATAGTAAAACAACAGACACATGATGTTCCTGTCTGAATTCGACAAATGGCTGTGGTTTATTCACAAATAAATTCAAAAGATGAATTAAATCAAATGAAGTACTCAATAATTCATATAATTACAATCTATTACACTGTTGTCTAGGAAATGATTCATAAATCAAATAACAAGTAAGTATCATTAAGTGTTGAAAAGTTAACAGAAGTTCTTATAGTGTAATTCACTGTAACATGTGGATATAATCCAATATCAGAACTGGGTTCCTTAGATCTGAATGTTCACTGTGATTCACTCAGTAACCATGATAATAGACTACAGTTCATTGTTCTTCACATAATTCACTTGGTTACCATGGTAACATGTATGTTATTACCAGTTCTCGATGTCAACTTACATACGATATCTGTCAATATGACTTGCCACTTCTGTTAATTACACACATGACTGTGGTGTAGTTGCCATACAGAGTTGTCTTTCCTGACTTGGCTATTTTCAATATGCATTCTACACATTTAGCAATAAAGTATCTTTAGCAGTTTTGAACCTAGATACCTGAATTCTAATCTCTTTAGACACATGCATTGAATTATAAACTGCATGCCCACATGCAGACTTATGCTCCGCTAGGATGTAAATACATGTATCTTATGTCATACTTGTATTCTTTGATAAATCCACTAAATTCCAATGTCATAATTCAATCTGACCCATCATATAAAATGTTATTACACAGAACCCAGTACATGTAAATGTCTGATTAGGTAAACAGTTTCTTCCAAATAAACTTTATTCTTCGCTAACTAAACATTCGTCTTGTTGTCATTTATTCCATCTAAATCAGAAATATATTCTAGAGTTGGGTTTACCAGTTATCAGATATTCATCAACTATTATTCTTCTGGACCGAGTTTACACAATTTCAACAGTGCGCTCAACTATGCGGCTTCACATATAACATAGACAATCAAGGTCATGTGACCTAACCACGTTGTCCGAGTGACAATTAGTGTTTACATGTTTTAACCATTTAACTCGACTTGTTTGGCTCATAATTCATTACACGATGATGCAAGCATCTATGGTTCTAAACCAGTTCATGTTTATATGACACATTTATGCTTTTACAGATCAGAGTGCTCAATAACTATTCAGAGAGATTCCCGCCATTCTAACTTCTAACGAGGTCTCTGCAATGCTTGTCAACAATTATGAAAATCCATTTATCTGTGCTTCTACATTTTACGACATTAGTTCCCAAATGACTATAAGACCTTTACGCACATTTTCACATAAAAATACAGAAGTTATCTTACCTGGGGAGAGGCGAAATAATAGTAAAGCAACAGACACATGATGTTCCTGTCTGAATTCGACAAATGGCTGCGGTTTATTCACACGTGGGTGAGGCCCCTTCTGAGCTTAACAAATGAGTTACACAGGACATGCAGAGTTAGCTCCCATAGACTGTCAACAGAGTGTTAACGTCTGACTAACACAATATCTTAGAGAATAACCATTTAAAAACAATAAAAAATAGGGGGTACCCATAAACCGAGCCTCAAACTCTCCCCTCTCTTCGAGAAATGTCCATGACATTTACAAATCCACAATAAAATTCTCAAACTTGTTGGTATGACATACCCTAAACAGTTCGAGATGTTCTTCAACACATTACATAATGTTCCTTTATGGTACCATACTGTTCTCTGGTTCTTGCACTGTTGATGTATCACTTATGATCACTACAACATAAGTTCCATCTACTCGGGTAATAATCATGGACTGGCCATGTCCAAGAGTTCACCAGTTACTTTAAACTGTGAGTACTGAAACATTGCATCGAACCACAAATTGCTTTTGCTACAGTCCCTAATCCATCAGAATAACTGTAACACCCTTTACATCTATTGAGTTCCTTTTAGTGATAACGAGCACTGCGGCACTATCACAATTAATTCACTTCTCAATACACATTTCAGAGTACTTCTTTAATATCCGTCCCTGGTTCATGAGAACTATCAGACAGTTATTGTTCTTGTCACTCAGTGCAAAATCCACTACACTTTAGAGCACACACATTTCATCAATATTATCATAGTTCACAATTCGATTCCTGGAATATAGTTCATTAGAATCCTTAATGTCCTCAACCGTCAAGGAATCAGAAGTTACCATGTCTTATTCACAAGCTATTATTCATTAGGCACAACTACTGAAGATCCTTGGAAATCACAACACAAAACTGAAGATCCTTAGAAATCACTGGCACAATACTGAAGATCCTTGGAAATCACTGGCATGATACTGAAGATCCTTAGAAATCACTAACACAAAACTGAAGATCCTTAGAAATCACTGAGAGATCACTAGTAGTCAAATGGATAGTTTCCTGGAAACACTCGGTACATTGGTGGTGGTGGTGGTACATTCCACATGAATGGTTGATTTACTGTCAAATGTCCACCTGGTATATGACGTGTCATGTTCGGGTACAACACCGAGAATCGTTCGGTCGGTCCACATTGCACTCCTCGAATTGACGGATCTCCCAGCTGATCATAGGTGAATCTCTTTGCCGGAAGTCGTCTACGTGCGCGAGGTACATCAGAGTAACGTTGAGGTGCAATGGTTTCAGGGACACCACTCGGATGGTCTGGCGGACTCATTTGTGTAGGTTGTGGCCCCGGCCTATCGACTTGATCCATAGACGGAGTAGCATCAGTATGAGGTCTACTTTGCCTGGTGTTCAGGTCTTGTCCCCTGGTCAGTAGGGATCCAAAGTCCATGTATATCTCCTCATCTGAGCTTTCACTATCACTTGGCTCAGAACAGTCTGTGAAACTTGTCCTTGCCGGCCCAGCTGCAGGACGGGCTTTTGCAGACTTCCTGTTCGAATTATGTTTATCAACACTCAATGGCAATTCATTGCACTGCAGCAAGAGATTACGGTGTAACACACGCAGTCTACCCCTTCCAGACTCAGGTTTAACTTCATACACTGGACCATCTCCTCCAAGTCGACGAACCACTGTATGAACTTGTTCCTCCCAATGCGACCGTAACTTCTTATGGCCACCCCTCTTAGACAGATTTCGAACCAGTACTCGGTCTCCTGGCAACAATGCTTGGCTACGAACCATCCTGTGGTATCGAACTTTTCCCTTTGCAGAGGACTTGGCTGCATTCTTAGCTGCCGTCTCATAAGCCTTTCGCATTCCTTGTTCCCTCTGTTCAACATAGTTTGACTTCGTTTCAGACTGCTCTGGTGGTAAGTCGAACATCAAATCTACTGGTTTTCGGGGGTGACGACCGAATAGCAGGAAATAAGGCGCAAATCCTGTAGCGTCATTTCTGGTGGAGTTGTAAGCGTTGATCATCTTGTCAACATGTTGCGCCCAGTTACTCTTATGCTCCTCTGGTAGTGTGCGTAGCATGGAAAGTAATGTTCTGTTCAGACGCTCCACCTGCCCATTCCCCTGTGGGTGGTAGGGGGTCGTGCGGGAGTGACTCACACCAGCTAATCTGTGTAACTCATCAAAAAGATGGTTTTCGAACTCACGGCCTTGATCATGATGCAACTTCGCTGGCAAGCCGAATCTCAGTGCAAAGTCATTGAAGATTGTCTTTGCCGCTGTTTTGCCCGACTTGTTGCGAGTGGGATACGCTTGTGCATATCTAGTAAAGTGGTCGACCAGTACCAGGATATATTCGAATCCACCCTTGCTCCGTTCTAATTTCAAGTAATCCACTGATACCAACTCCAGTGGTGCAGTTGACGTAATTGATTGAAGAGGTGCCTTATCCATAACTGTGGGGATCTTGTTCTTGATACAAGGGCAGGCTTTGGTGATGTGATACTCTATATCTCGGGCCATTCTGGGCCAATAGAACCGGTCTCTGGCTAATGCACAAACACGTTCCACTCCAAGGTGTCCCATCTTGTTGTGGAGCTCCTGCATGACCTGGTTGTGGTACTTGGTTGGGAGAACCAGCTGTCTCCTATCCTGGCCATTCACAACCGTCTTCCTGTACAGCAGTCCATCCTCACCAATCTGTAATCTTCTCCACTCATGTAGCATCATAACCACACCAGGAGGAGCTTCTTTGGTCTCCTTGTTGGCCGCCGGTCACTGCGCACATATCTCAATACTTATTTGACGACTGGGTCATTGCTCTGCGACTCGACTAGTTCGCGCTTTGAGATGGTTGCCAACTCCTTGACCACCCAACTGTCCTCTGGTTCCGCTGCTGAAGATGCTAGCAAGGGAATCCTCATTTCCTGTTGTGCCAACACTGTATGTACTGAAGTGCTGATCACTGTTGAAGGTAAGGTCTCTGTACATTCAGACATGTACTGGCAGATGTCAAGTGGCATGCGTGACAGACCGTCGGCATCAGTGTTCAGCTTTCCTGGTTTGTAGTGGATAGTGAAATTGAAGTCAGCCAGCTCCGATACCCAACGATGCCTGGTGCTATCCAGTCGGGCCGTGGTAAGTATGTAGGTCACCGGAGTATTGTCACTGTAAATGTCGGAAGATGGTGCGTAATACAAGTAATCTCGAAAGCGCTCGGAGACTCGCCCACATCAGTGCCAAAAGCTCCAGTTTTCCTGAGTGGTAGTGATAGTTTTTCTCTGCAGGTGTCAATGTGCGGCACCCGTAAGCAACCACTCCCAGTCTACCGTCATCCTGTCGCTGATATAGAACAGCCCCTAGGCCCTGATGAGATGCATCTGTATGGACGATGTAGGGTTTCTCAAAATCTGGGTACACCATCACACAAGGTTCCAACAAGTTATCAATGAGGTCATTCATGATCACCTGATGCTCCTGCGTCCATTGAACTTTCTGTGTTGATGGGGCTTGTCCTCCCTTCCCTGATTTTCGTCCTTTCTTCCGCTGGTTCTGAAGAGGAGTTTGCTCATGGTCTGCCTTCAGTAGGTCAAAAATGGGGTTCACTCTCCTTGAGTAGTCTGCAATGTACTTTCGATAGAAGCCAATGAATCCCAGCATTTGTCGTACGTCACCCACCGAGGTTGGAACTTTCTCCTTCAGTGCGAGAACAGCTTCGCTATCAGCAGAATCCATGCGATAGCCCTTCTCGGACACCAGATGTCCAAGGTATCGTATCTCGCGTTGAAAGAATTGGCACTTGGATGGTTTCAACTTTATTCCTTTGCTTTTCAGCCTCTGGATCACCTGTCGAACATGCTGAAGATGGGCATGGAAGCTGTCACTGTACACCAAGACATCATCAAGGTAAGTCAACACATTATGTCACGAAGACCCTCCAACGTCGAATCCATAAATCTTTGAAAGGCTTCTGGTGCACCCGTCAACCCGAACGGGATACGGACCCATTCGAATAGGCCCAAGGGGTAATAAAGGCAGTCGACTTCCGACATTCTTCGGCCACAAAGCCCTGGTGATAGGCTTTGCCTTGGTCTAAAAGGGTGAACCAAGATTTCCCCTTTAGAGTATTCAACGCATCTTGGATTCTTGGAATTGGCTGTCGCTCAGGGTGGGTCTTTAAATTCAGCTGGCGATAATCTATGCACAGTCTCAGGGAGGAATCTTTCTTTCTCACACACACACAACAGGGCTCGAGTAACTGGATGTGCTTCTTTCGATCCACACACGCCTCAGAAGATCTGTCAGATAATCTTTCACCTCTTGGTGAAGTGGTGGAGGAATCGACACATAATTTCGTTGAACCGGAACCTGGTCTTGTAGGTTGATACGTGACACCAAATCTGGCACAGTTCCTATTTCATCTTCACGTGCAAAAGCATCCGACTCTTCACGTAGCATTTGTTTAACCTCTCTCTTTTGGGTCTCTGTCAGGTCAGTTTTCTCCAGATCAATAGGCGGATCCCATGAAGATTCAGCCCTCTTTCCCTGTATCTCGGGTTCTCTTCCAGAACCCTGCTCAGCAGTTGATATCTCCAGCTTGTCCATGGGGATGGGAATCACCGACTTAACTTGCTGAATGGCACCTATCTTCGTGTGTCTTGATATTACCATGTCATATTCTGTTGTATTCTCTGCCATAACTCTAATGTGGCAACAGGAACCCCTGGGAATGGTGACGAGAGTTTCACGAAGGTTTATCCCCTCTAGCCAGGTCATTTCCTCATTTGGAACAAATAATGCCTCTTGAGTCAGTTCTGTGTTGGCGTGTGTTGTACATCTCAGAGGTACAGCCTCACCCTTTGGAATGATGACATCTTGTCTTCCAATTTTCACCGCACTCAAGGTGTCTTGTCCACGGCGAATAAGATTTACTACTGCTCGGATGTCCTTGGTGTGGGCTGTGGGCATGGCCGACTTCAGATTATGTTCCAGGGCTTTACCATCCCATTGTTGGATCACGTTATAACCTATGATTGGCTGTCTCACTTCAGGGTGGCTACAGACTAGGAAGGGGACGGTTTTTCCTCTCTCACCAGCGTCCATGGCAAAATATAGTCCAACCCAGCCCTGGAATGGAATTTCAGAGCCATTTGCTGCATATATGGTCAGGTCTCCTTCCACTAGTTCATCCAAGGGACGCACTGTATGACCTCTGAATTCTTTTGTCATCATGTCGCCAGGAATCATGGAAACTTGTGCCCCAGTATCCCAAAGTGCATCCACTCGCACACCCGCGATTGAGCAATTCAGCATACATCTATCCCCTACGATTCTGACCATGTTGGTCTTCTGACGTGGCGATAGCTGCCAGACGCTGCCACGCAGTTCATGCATACTTGGTGGGTTATAGTCACTGTCCCTCATCCTCATTTGTCGTTTTTGAATGCAACCAGCCTTACAATGATCGCCGCTTCCACAGGTCCAGCAGTGTCTGCATTGCGAAGCCATGTGGTTCTCTCTGCAGGCCGAACACCCTGGGTTCTTGAACTCCCTACGAGGTGGGTCTTGTTCCTGGTTATATTTCCTGGTCATGGGTGGCTTTGTCACCAAATTCTTCAGATCAGTAATTTCTTTTCTCAAAGCAGCAATCTCCTTCTGATCTGCTGCTCTCAATGCGTTCAGTTTCTGTATCTCCGACTCTGTTTCTACACTGTAGACTCCTGTTTTCCCCCTACTACTACCTTTTACTTTAGCTACACGTTCCCTCTCTTGCCGAGATACTTGGTTCAGTCTGTGAATCAATGCTTGATCACTAACGGTTGGATTCTCCAGCAATGATCTCATTTCGAAACGGATGTTGTCTTCTGCAAAACCGGTGTAAACTGAGTGCATAAACATAGCCTGGACAAGTTCTGGATTATACCGAAGTGAATCATCACTACTTTTCTTAGATGCTGCTAGTATCTGTTGTCTCAGTCCCAATGCCCTTACCAGGTAACCTTGGCAATCCTCTTTCACTCCTTGTGATATGTTACATAACTCGGTATAGAGCTCTGTGGCACTCATTTCATCATAATTGGACCTGATGATTGCCCTTAAATCAATTAGAGTTCAGTCATCTATGCCTTCTAAGTAGTGGCTTAATCCTGATCCTGTTCGGACAGCTTTAATAATCGCTTCCACGATTTCTGCCTCCGAATATCCCCGCGCCAAACCGTTTTCAATCTGTCGTGTCAGGCTAGTGAAGCTAAGGCATCCCTTCAACGTTCCAACCTGTCCAGTCAACTTAAATTCTTTACGGAAAACTGAACATTTGCTCATATCATTGAGCAATCGTGATGCATCAGCGACATTACCTTCATCTTGAATGGCTGCATCTGCATCATGTCCCTCTGGATTACCTTCATCTGGAATATCTCCTTCACCTTCGTCTGCCATTCTGCCCGATCAGGTTTGTCGTGTACTCATTCACGTCGAAGACGTATCTCCCGGACAGGCCCCCAGAATGTTACCCGGGATACGGTCTTCATAACCTGGGGAGAGGCGAAATAATAGTAAAACAACAGACACATGATGTTCCTGTCTGAATTCGACAAATGGCTGCGGTTTATTCACAAATAAATTCAAAAGATGAATTAAATCAAATGTAGTACTCAATAATTCATATAATTACAATCTATTACACTGTTGTCTAGGAAATGATTCATAAATCAAATAACAGGTAAGTATCATTAAGTGTTGAAAAGTTAACAAAAGTTCTTATAGTGTAATTCACTGTAACATGTGGATATAATCCAATATCAGAACTGGGTTCCTTATATCTGAATGTTCACTGTAATTCACTCAGTAACCATGATAATAGACTACAGTTCATTGTTCTTCACATAATTCACTTGGTTACCATGGTAACATGTATGTTGACACTTCTGTGAATTACATACATGACTGTGGTGTAGTTGCCATACAGAGTTGTCTTTCCTGACTTGGCTATTTTCAATATGCATTCTACACATTTAGCAATAAAGTATCTTTAGCAGTTTTGAATCTAGATACCTGAATTCTAATCTCTTTAGACACATGCATTGAATTATAAACTGCATGCCCACATGCAGGCTCTGCATGCCCACATGCAGGCTTATGCTCCGCTAGGATGTAAATACATGTATCTTATGTCATACTTGTATTCTTTGATAAATCCACTAAATTCCAATGTCATAATTCAATCTGACCCATCATATAAAATGTTATTACACAGAACCCAGTACATGTAAATGTCTGATTACGTAAACAGTTTCTTCCAAATAAACTTTATTCTTCGCTAACTAAACATTCGTCTTGTTGTCATTTATTCCATCTAAATCAGAAATATATTCTAGAGTTGGGTTTACCAGTTATCAGATATTCATCAACTATTATTCTTCTGGACCGAGTTTACACAATTTCAACAGTGCGCTCAACTATGCGGCTTCACATATAACATAGACAATCAAGGTCATGTGACCTAACCACGTTGTCCGAGTGACAATTAGTGTTGACATGTTTTAACCATTTAACTCGACTTGTTTGGCTCATAATTCATTACACGATGATGCAAGCATCTATGGTTCTAAACCAGTTCATGTTTATATGACACATTTATGCTTTTACAGATCAGAGTGCTCAATAACTATTCAGAGAGATTCCCGCCATTCTAACTTCTAACGAGGTCAACAACAATCTCTGCAATGCTTGTCAACAATTATGAAAATCCATTTATCTGTGCTTCTACATTTTACGACATTAGTTCCCAAATGACTGTAGTAGCATTGGTGTATGCCCCGACTAGCAACACCTACTGCGATATAGACAATGTAGCTAAAAGATCCCCCATTAAAATCCACCCTCCATTCCAGCCCGAATTCTATGTATGTCTCGTTCGTTCTAAAGCTCAACCCAGTCTGACGATATCAGAGCGTGCAACGGAGCATGCCAGTTCAAGCTCCTGGCCAAAACCGGTTTGGAGCAATCTCCTGGCATGTACGATTTATTTCGAGGTAACAGGGCTAGCAGTTTGGATCGTAAAGCTATCCCTGCAACACCCCTCCCCGTTTTCTTTTTGGCGAAGGTGTTACTTCGCCTAGATAGAACCCTTCTCGTCGCAGGCAACCGCCGTTCTAGCGCTGCCAACGATTACTAAAACACGAGACAAAGACGTGAATTCTCCATGTTATATCACATGTGTCAAAATCCGTAACATGCAGTGTACAAAAGTACACTGCGCTCTAAAAATACCCAACTTCAATAAAATGGTAACCATCCCACTAGTCCAGTCTTATTACCAGACTGTCTATAATTACACCCAAACCCACTAAAAATCTCGTTCAAATGGTTAGTCTCCTGGGACCGATCACTTTATTTCTCAAAAATATAATCGGCGGCCCAGCCTACCAGCTTTACGGCCCAAATAAATACAATCGGCCGCATGGGACTGCTCACTTTAATTCTTGAAAATATACTCTGCAGGCCAGCCTACCAGCTACATGGCCGCAATAAGCACCAGTCCGTCATACAATCCACTACTGGAACAAGCCTATAAACTACTGGCTGTCCAGACTATATATTGAACTCCCCATTCTCCCTCCCCTAATAATTTCAAGGCTCGCCTTCGTCAGCAGCCAACAATTTTGAGTGGAAGGGCCCTTCCAGGGCGTACGCACGAAGAGTCAGAAACGTGTGTGCGCACTACACGCCACTGATCCCAATGTACATACGCTCTCGCAAACGGCTACCCACCAGAGAGAATGTTTGCAGAGGAAACATAATTGCTACACCTCCACAGATATCAAGCTCACACTCACAAAATCGTTGAGCTCATAACTAGAACAGGGTTGAGACTATAATCAAATAATGACGCATGTATTCACTCCGAGTGGTAGCTATCCTGCCCCACCGGATTCGCAATAAATCATAACACACAGGGCAAGAAGGCGGATAGACAACTCTCACCATGGGTCCATGGCGAAGACATGGGGGGAGAGAAGGACCGGTACTCTTCTCCTTTAACCCCAAGCCTCCGACATGGCTAACCACATTAACTATTATCGTACCATATCTTCTCCATGTCACTCCATATATTAACTTCATCACATAAACGTGTCACATAGCTTATCACACACAGAAAACCCCACAAAGAACACACAGTTATACAATCTCAATAGAAGTCACATAGAAACGCGAGTGACGCGTATATATACCACACAGAATCTTCACACACAGAAATTATCTAATCACACAGCAACCATCGAACCCAGGCGTCCAGCACCCGGTTCCCTCACACAGATTACATAAACACCTAGTTCATCACAACGCATCATATACTCCCATAACACACTACACGTATAACGCCGCAGCAAACATCACAATTTCCGAACATCCAACTCCCGAACACACACGAGGGTTCTCCAACACACACCATAATTCTAGAACTATAGTTCCAAAATACACATTACACAACACATTAACAACGGTTTGGGTCTAGAATTTTACATATTTTTTTTTTTTGTCCTCAATTCCACAATGCCTCAAAAAACATCCTGTACAAAACCACATAGAAAATCAAAACCAAATACAATACATCCATCACTGCATACACGTGATGGTACACATCCATATATATCTCCACCAAGCTGACACTATACTGCATTGCCTCAGACGCATACACAAAATGCGTCACCAATGGCCCATCAACTAACTTCACCATTTATCAGTTACTGGCAGAGCGAAATGAAGCCCACATTGAACAAGTCACCATTCCATGAAAATTCAAACTGCAAAAACCTTGGTATCTCCAATAACCACGGTTTTATCCCTAAAATCCACAACACATCCATAGGCTGATAGGAAGTCGAAGCCTAGCAACAGGTCGTCAACCAAGGGTGCCACCACTATATTTCCAGTACAGTGAAAATCGGAGATGGATAATGGGACCTGCCGAACTAGCATTCCCATACTGGTCATTCCTCGAAATGCACCAGTCAACCGAATAGGCGAAGACGACAGCCCCTGAAGACCCAACCTAGCAAATAGATGTTCACTCATGACGGTGACTTGGGCGGCCGTGTCTACCACAGCAGTCACCGGCACAGACCCAACCTTAACTGGAACGGACATCGCCCACCCCTGGGAACGAGACAGTGTAACATCTCTGACTGCTGCAGTAAGTTCAGTAACACCTGCCTCGTCTCCCGTGGACGACCCCACCCCGTCATTTGCAGTTGCTAATTCAGCCCACCCATCTAAATCATGTCTAGTAGGACAAAAACGGCTTATGTGGCCGGGTTTACGGCACGAGTAACAGAGTCGCGGTGGACGAAAGGGTCGCGATGACCGACGACGAGGGGGCCTCTTATTTATCCCTTCCCCTTCTACCTTACAAGCATCAGGAAAAGCCTCCCCCACTGAATCAACATTAACAGTTCTACATGTAACCGTCTGAAAATCCAACTCCCTCAGATTATATCGTGAGGAGTTCACATAACACAAGGCTTCCGAGATTGTTGTGGGGCTCTTTTCCATAGCAAATCTCACAGCCAGTATTTCCCTGCATCCCCTGAGAAAATGTTCCACCGCTACTGACTCAATAATCTTTTCCGGTGCATTCGGATACCCGTCCCTTGCCAACCTAGCGCATCTAAAAGCAAACTCCTCTAAAGTATCCTCGGGGCCCTGCACTTCCGCTTGCAAACGCTGCCTAAATGCACGCGGAGGTTCCCTACTATTATAATGGCATTCCATTGCTTTGAGGAGCATATCAAACGAGGCTTTGACTGCCTCCGATTGATAACTGTAAAACACCATGGCATCGCCATGAATACAGTCTGTTAATTTCCTAAGACACTGGTCTTTGTCCCACTTTCTACTTTCAGCTTCCAACTTAAATTTAACCCTAAATGGAACCCAGTCCCCTCTGGTCCCTGAAAACACTAAAGTCTTGGGAAGCCGGGGACTTTGGCTACGGTAGCGTTCTCGGGATACATGTCGTTCGGTTGATCTCGATCTGGACGAGCATTCGCTACATTTACTAGGAGAGGCCTCAACCTCCCCCTCGGTATCAGTAGCGGACACATCAGCCAGATTCCCATTATCTATATCCCCTTGAAGATATTGTTCCCCTACCATAGCATTGTCTAAAAACAACTCATTCCTATTTACTGGGCATTGGAAGTTCGGAGCTGAAGTGTGGCCACTGGGCGGCAACTGATGAAATACATTCCTAGCCAGACCAGCGTCCAGTCCTGCTGTTCCATTTAGATCTAGTGGACATGGGGGGTCGGGAAGGGCAGCTGGTGCATTTACTTGAACATGTGGTTCATTTTGATGAACCGGGGCTGCATTCGGTTGATTTGCAGTCTCTCCCTCGCCCTCAATCAATTGTTCAGGTCTATTATTTACAACAACAGGAGTTGGGTCCGCCTGACCAGCGTCCCCCGTTGTCTGTTCAGACGTCGCATGTGATGAAATCTTCGACCCCTCCCTGGTTGGAGCGCTAAGCAATGTAAGAACAGTCCTCATATCTAAACCTACTTGCTCCATCTTA